>CM029022.1:139084297-139306797 GCA_016801055.1 Panax notoginseng
CTACTACTATTACTATTACTACTACAATTATTATTATTATTATTATTACTATTATTATTATTATTATTAATTATTATTATTATTATTATTATTGTTATTATTATTATTATTGTTATTATTATTAATATTAATATTATTATTATTATTATTATTATTATTATTATTATTATTATTATTATTATTATTATTATTATTATTACTGTTATTGTTATTATTATTATTATTAGTATTATTATTATTTTGACTGTTATTATTATTATTATTATTATTATTATTATTATTATTATTATTATTATTATTATTATTATTATTATTATTATTATTATTATTATTATTATTATTATTATTATTATTATTATTATTATCATCATCATCATCTTAATTTAAGGCAACATTTTAATAGTCGTTGCAAAAAGTTGTATAATATATGCAACGAAAATAAAAATTGTTGCCAATGAATGTGGTCCATATTACGCAACGAAATACAGCAACAAAAAAACTTTCGTTGCCCACGATGAGGAGAAATCAAGTGGTTAGAAATTTTGTAATGAATTTCTAACGAATTTTGTTTCTAAATTTTGCAACTATTTATGAAATTCGTTGCAAAAAGTGAAAGCCTGACACAATCTGCAACGAAGGACAAGTTTCGTTGCTAAACACATACTTTTAGCAACGACTTATAAAGTCGTTGCCTGAAAAATCGTTGCTAAAACCCTATTTTTAGCAAAAAAAAAACTTTCGTTGCCCACGATGACGGGAAATCAAGTGGCCAAAAATTTTGCAATGAATTTCTAACGAATTTTTTTCCCACCAATGAATTAGCAACGAAATTTTGCAACAACTTATGAATTTCGTTGCAAAAAGTGAAAGCCTGACACAATCTGCAACGAAGGACAAATTTCGTTGCTAAACATATACTTTTAGCAACGACTTATAAAGTCGTTGCCCGAAAAATCGTTGCTAAAGGCCCATTTTTTTGTAGTGTTACTACAACACCACAGTGACGCCCCCAAATCCGGGTTATCTGACCACCGAGTTTGGCACTCACGATCCATAATATAAATAACATCTATCTACCCATTTATTTATAAATAGCAATACATATCTCATTAACAGATATAGTTAATACATTCGTCCCAAGTTATCTAACATTAACATTACAAACATATCCTTTAGGTATACAAAAAGGGTTTATAAAACAACATAATAAATAAGTTCATTACAAATACTCCAGCACTATGCCTTTGCCTTTGTTCTTCTTAGCCCCGCTGACCTCTTCGTTCCTAGCTGAAATATTTTATTTAGCAAGGGTGAGCAACAAATTTGCCCCGCAAGTTAAGACATACAATGAATGTATAAGAATCAAGAATAACAGACCATCTATTTTGATAGGATGACACCAAAGTTCGGGGAACTTTGAAATAGCTGAAAAAATTGTTAATTACTAACAAGTCTTCTCGCAACTTATGTAACACAATAATTTGACAATGAAAGAGTACAACGCTTTCAAAGTTTCTACGATATTCAATTGAATAATAAGATGAAAATATTCTTCAAAGTTTATGCTGAGCGATCCCTAAGGATCTTGAACTTCTCTTCTCGAGTAACTATCAAAGATTTACTTTGATATACCCAGCTGTATCAGATAACCATAAAGATTAAATTATACCCCTCTACAAGTACTTTGAGCAGCAAACACCTTGTACCCTATATTATGCATAATACTTACATGCGCGCATCGGCCGAATATACGACCAAAATGTTCCCTTTGTATAAAAGGTTGTTCTTCTCAGTCTTATAATCAAAGTTTGACTTATAACAACGAAATATTATGATTTCAATATCTAATCACTTCTCAATCTAGCCGAAATAATTAGCATCAATCTGTCAATAATAATTGAATTCTCTTCTTAAACCTATCAAGTTCTAACAAATGTTCGTCTAGCTAGAATAATTAGCTAAGATATTTCTCAACACAATTTGACATTAGACAGAAATTATCTGTACTATCAATAATAGCTTCTACGGATGTAAGTATCCAACAACAATTACTCTCCAAGTATATTCTCAGAATCACTAATTCAATTTGAATTAATAAACACGCACTAACTGCGAAAATTAATAAATAATTCTCAGACGTGGTCTAATCAACAATAATTAACCATCATAATAATTGAAAATATATAACTCAAGGTTGAGTTAAGGAAACTTGCCTTTCGTGTTGATTACTGCTACACAATATACTTATCTGCTTTTGAAAGACCTATAATCACAATATCAGTCTCACAATTAGCACAATAATTCACAACACACAATAATATAATTTACAGCCAATATTTCTCCTAGACACATTACCACATAGTCACATCAGTGTTTATAACCTATATAAACACTTTTTAAGTCTAACTAGTTCGGTCTGGTTGAACTTCAGTCTGTTCTGTGATGCCCTCAAATTCGGATCGCCACTTGGTCACTCGAATTCAGTTCGTCACGTGCTCAAAGTATTACCATAATAACTAAAATCGCATATTCACAATGAAAGACTAACTTAGAATAATATACAATGATTTATTATAATTATTCCCCCAAGTCTCGTAACCTACAATGCTTAATAGATTACATAATAATATCGAATAAAGACTTATTACATAATCCTACTTAAGCTTAAACATAGTCTAAAAACAGTTTTATTACAACATAAGTCTTAAACATAAAGGGACAAGCTAGTCGGTAGCCTTGCCCTTGCCCTTGTCTTTTCTAGATACACTTCCCTGTTCCGCCTTAACTGAAAGGTTTTAAATAAGCAAGGATGAGCACAAATTGCCCAGCAAGTAATATACAACAAGGGTAAAGAGTTTTATATCACGAGTTTGAAATATCGAAGTATCATCTCTAAGATAGTTCAGAGTTTTAGAATAATATCATGAATAAGGAATATCAACGATTCTTGGAATAAGAATAATAATTCAATATAAATCAACAGATACATATGAATTCAAAGACTATCAATGTATCCAACTAGACAAACAATTTATGCCGAGCAGTCACTAAGGACTATTGAACATCTACTAGAATTACCAATATTGAACTGATAACCCATAAATCAAGTACTATAGATGATGAATCTACAATACACCATGTTATGCATAACACCACAGTAATAAACCATTCATGTGTCGGGGTTTCCAACAACATACACTCCCCTTACCATAAGGGTTGTTCAACTCAGTTTTCGAGATTTCCGCACCAATCAATTGGTTTGGACAGTTTTAAAAATATGCACATAGTCTAGCCGAATCAATGACATAGACCCTTTCACAATATTTCAGAACACTACCAAGTTCAACATGAATAATAGTTTTCTCAAGAAATTTCATAAAAGCTCATTTGAACGAGTAAATAAGGTAACTTGCATTCAAAGAGATAAGGTTTGCTTATGACATTCGTCAAATAAAGTAATGCAAGAATACTTTGCACAATGTAATGGATAGTTTAGATACTTGCCTTAAGCGTAGATTATCCTCGTTAAGAAATCAATACTTTCGAATCGTATTTATAGTGTATTATAAGTATAGGATGCCCATTAGTTAAACATATTTGATAAACAATCCTGATATATAGATCAAGTGTACACACATGACTCAATCGTGAAATCTTAGACTTATATCATTACGTAGCTCGGAACTACCATCAGACTTCATTATTTTAAAACACTTTGTCAATTCAAGCTGTGACACCCCCAAATCCGGTACTTCCATTTCCACAGGATTTGGTGTTCACTATATGAACAACATATATCTATCTACCCATAATAAAATCAAACCATGAAATAGATAGAAATAATAATAGATCTTCCCTTATGGGGTTACATCAACTGCATAATAAATAAATCCCAGGTCACTCTAACCTTAAATCATCTGTGCGGAAACATAAATAAATAAGTCTTAAGTAACATCAATTCTAATTATCATTATATAACCACATAAATAATCAATCTTCATTACTTGCTAAGCTTGCCCTTGCCATTACTAGTGGAAGGTTCGTCTGCTCTTTCGTTCTTAACTGCAATGTTATTATTACGCAAGAGTGAGCACGATTGCCCACAAGTATAACAGTATAACAAATGAATAATAACATACGAGTGAATAATAATAACTTCGAATATAAAAACTCAACTTTTGAATCAAGAATGAATAACAAGAATCAAAAGAAATTTCTGAGGGTCATAAGACCTTGAACTATGTCCTAGGTTGTCAAGGGTTATACTTGAAACCTTTAACAGTCATAAGACTATGGACCTTTCTTCTCGTACTTAGGGGGATCAGCCGGCCTTAGTACCATACTGTGCACAATATCTTAACGCTAAAGTGTAAATAATCCCCTATATAGGGTTGTTCATCTCAGTTTGACATTCGAGTCCGCACCAAAGGAAGTTTGGTTTGGATATTTCATCAAGGGTTCTGAAATTTAGAACATTCATCAACTATGGACTAGTTGAATCAATAAGGTTCACTAGTCTAATAAGGTTCAATAATAATGATATTCAAATTGAATAATAATCTCAAGAAGTATACAATAGAACAAATATTGTATAACGGAATCATACTTGAAAAGATAATATATCTTTAATATAACAATTCAAACTTGAATAATAGTAATGAGAATTTACTCGAGGTAATTAATAATCTTGAACAATGATAACAAGTAGGGTTAGAAAAACTTGCCTCGTGCGTAGATTACACTTTAACTAAACTCGTTCTTTGAATTAAATCCTACATATCAATTATGTTCACAATGCCAGTCAATAATAACGTACTAAACATCATAAGTTATTCTTTGTCTAATCTCGAATTCATGACTATACTTAGTCAATTTATCACATTTCCTGTCACATAATATCACTTCATGAATAATAATCTAATTATGAATTCAATAATTCGATCCACATGCAATTATGTTATTTACATGTTACACATCTATTTTACATCTCTTTATACTTCTAACATGTTTACATGTTCATTACTATAAGTTACTAACACATTGCTAGACTTGAACATTTAAAAAAATAAGTCATTTCTGGACATTCTGCAGAGTGGCGCTGCGGCGCCACTGTTGAACTGGTACTCGGCGTTGCGGCGTGATGGCGCTACGGCCGGACTCTTGGCGCTACGGCCGGACTCTTGGGGCTGCGGCGTGGGAAGTAAGGCACGAGTCTGGTGCCGCGACGCGGCGAACCAGAAACTGTTCTGTAATTCGCAAAAAATTACAGAACACAGCCAAAAACTCTAATTAAATTATTACTACGCGAATTTAATCATACTCACATGTTATAATTAATATATAATCAATACCCAATATTTATAAAGTGATTTTAACCCATTGAAACACATAATCACAGAATTAAAATATGCAAATTGTACTGTTCTTGATGTTTTTGAAGGTTTTGAATATAAATCATGAAATTTAATACTACGGATTCGTTATAACACCGAATCCGTTCGTTTAAGGCTTGGTCTCTTTGTATCAACATGCATAATCAAATGAGAGTGGGAATTTTATAAAAACATTTATGTTTGACATATTAAAATCACGTTTAAGGCCATATGACCATAACCCAAACTCTGTAATTTTGCAGCAATCACATACGACATGTTTTCATGAATTTGATGATATGGTTTACATAATTAAATACGATGTGATTTGTCATAACACATACATAACCCATAATCATTACTCCTATCCCAATTACAGAGGTTTAAACCAAAAACTTTGAAACCCATATTCATGAAACTTAACAACGTAAAAATAGAAATTGGGAAGGAGGAGATTACCATGCGGAGTATAAATTAGTAGGCTAAATGCTTTTCAATTCTTCTCTTTCAATCTCCTTCAAAACTCTAAATATTTTGTCTGAAAGTTTTATCTCTGTGATTGTTTGTTTTTAGACTTAGAAAAATAGGAATTAATATGAAGACATATATATGGAATGAACTGACACACTGAGTGGTCAGTTAACCCAATAATGGGTAACTGCTTCTAACTCCCCATAGGGCCTTGTTTGGCTAGCAAGAATAGATTTCAAAACCATTTAATTTAATAAAATCTTTTATCATAAAGTTTAATTAATGTCACACTCCTTTATAAAATCAATATCTTATTTAATATAAATAAAATATAATAACTTCTCATAATTTCACATAGTCATATAATTAATTTTTCATTAATAAATAATGTCAAATTATTAACTTTCTAATTAATAATTAAATAATTAAATAATATCATGCTTAGTTAAATATTTCATTTAATTCAATAAGCTCACATAATTACATATTTCGATAATAAAAATTCTCCACATTAATTTAATAAATGTAACACATATAATTAATTAATCTACCACAATTGCATCAATTAATTATTTAATCTAATAATTAAATCATCGAAAATATTTATTTACTTCAATAAATATTAAGAATTAAATTACAAAAATATCGTTCATCACATCTTTCCCCCTTAAAAGGATTCTGTCCCCAGAATAACGACTCAATAAATTTGACCTGTTACATTCTCTCCCCCTTACAAAGATTCTGTGCACAAAATCTCTTACACATAATTTAAGTAAATAAATGAGGATAATTCTTCATACGTAGCTTCTTCAGCGTTGTGGTTCCTCCAAATTATCTTAACAGAAGGTATTACTTTATTTATCAGAATTTGTTCTTTTCGGTCGACAATTTGAACAGTCGTAAAACAAGTCTTTTTCAAAATGTAGGGGTTCGTATTCAATTACATGCTTGTAATCGGGTTTGTAGGGTCGTAAAACTGAAACATGGAAGACGTTGTGGACATTCTCGAGTGCTGGAGGTAAGGCTACCTCGTACGCGACTTCTCCGATTCTTCGTAGTACTTCAAAGGGTCCAATGAATCTTGGGCTTAATTTCCCTTTCTTTCCAAACCTAATCTTTCCCTTCCAGGAGAGACCTTTAAGAACACATAACTACCCTGTTCAAACTCAACATTCTTACGGTGTGGATCGGCGTATTTCTTCTACCTATCTTGAGCTGCTACCAATCGTGTTTGGATTACTTTGACTATTTCTGTTGTCTACTGTACCAATTCTGGCCCTAGCAACTGTCTTTCGCCAACTTCATCCCAGTAAAGCGGAGTTCTGCACTTTCTGCCGTATAAAGCTTCATAAGGCGGCATGCTAATACTAGCGTGGTAACTGTTGTTGTAACCGAACTCTACGAGCGGTAGATGATCATCCCAATTTTCTTTAAAGTCCATTATACAAGTTCTTAATATGTCTTCCAATGTCTGAATTGTTCTTTCACTCTATCCATCTATCTGAGGGTGATATGCCGTACTCATTCGCAACTGTGTACCTATACATTCTTGTAGACGTTTCCAGAAGTTCGACGTAAAGCGCGGATCCCTATCGAAAACGATTGACACCAGCACTCCGTGCCTCGAAACAATCTCTTTTACATATAACTTTGCCAACTGATCTAAGTTGAATCTAATTTTGATCAGAAGGAAGTGTGCGGATTTCGTTAGTCGGTCAACGATAACCCATACTGCGTCATAGCCTTTTTGAGTCGTCGGAAGGCCAACCACGAAGTCCATTGTAATATGTTCCCATTTCCATTCTGGGATCTCCAACGGTTGTAGCAATCCACTTGGTCTCTGATGTTTTGCTTTTACTTTCTGACAGGTCAGACACTTGGCAACACATTCTGCAACATCACGTTTCAAATTAGGCCACCAGAAATGTTGTCGAAGATCTTGGTACATCTTAGTACTACCAGGGTGAATCGAATATCGTGAACTATGAGCTTCGCTTAAAATTTCTTCCTTAATCTCTTGTATTGGCGGAACTCAAATTCTACTTTCAAATCTTAGTATTCCTTCCTTATCCATCTTAAATCTTGGTTCAGTTCCTGCAGATATCTTCTTTGTCACCTTTTTGCATTCATCATCCTGAAGCTGAGCCTCCTTCACTTTAGCTAGTAGAGTTGTACCAGATTGCATCTGAAATAGCTTCTCATCAATCTCCATTGGATACTTCACTTCTAATTCCAGTTTCTCACGACCCTTTCTACTTAAGGCATCGGCAACCACATTCACCTTACCCAGATGGTATAAAATTTCACAGTCGTAATCCTTAATTAATTCTAACCATCTTCTTTGACGCATATTTAAGTCCTTCTGTGTAAAAATATATTTCTGACTCTTTGGTCCGTATATATTTCACACTTCTCCCCGTAAAGATAGTGCCTCCAAATTTTCAAAGAAAAAACAACTGCAGCTAACTCTAAGTCGTGGGTCGGATACCCCTTCTCATAATCCTTCAGTTGACGTGACACGTACGCAATGACTCTTCCATTTTGCATAAGCACACAACCAAGTCCCTTGTGTGACGCATCACTATAAACCACAAAATTTCCTGTATCGTCCGGAAGAGACAACACAGGTGCTGTACTCAACCTCTTCTTCAATTCTTGAAAGCTTTCCTCACACTTCTCCGTCCAAACAAATTTCACCGATTTCCTAGTCAAATTCGTTAACGGAGTTGCGATCTTGGAAAAATTCTGAATGAATCTTCTGTAATAACTTGCCAATCCAAGAAAACTTCGTACTTCCAACGACGTCTTCGGCTGATCTCAGTTGATCACGGCTTCGACTTTGGATAGATCTACTGAAATTCCGTCTTTATCGATCACATGTCCAAGAAATTACACCCGCTTGTTCCAAAATATTCTTTTCGAAAACTTGGCATACAACTTCTCCCTTCTTAACACTTCTAACGTTAATCTCAAATGCTCTTCATGTTCTTCCTTGGTTTTTGAATATACCAAAATATCATCTATAAATACCACTACGAACTTGTCCAAAAACGGCTTGAACACACCATTCATTAGTCCCATAAATGCTGCAGGAGCATTCGTTAAACCAAACGACATTACTAAAAATTTGTAGTGACCATATCGTGTTCGGAATGCTGTCTTCGGTACATCCTCTAGTCTCACCTTCAGTTGATGATAACCACTCCTCAAGTCTATCTTTGAAAAGTATCTTGCTCCCTTCAATTGATCAAACAGATCATCGATCCTCGGTAATGGATATCTATTCTTAATCGTAACCTTATTCAGTTCTCTATAATCGATGCAAAGCCGCATTGTCCCATCCTTCTTCTTTTAAAATAAAACTGGCGCTCCCCACGGTGATATGCTTGGTTGTATATACTTTTTGTCCAGTAATTCTTGTAGTTGTACCATCAATTCTTTCATCTCTACTGGTGCCATTTGGTATGGTGCCTTCGATATTGGAGCCGTTACTGGAGCTAAATCCATCACGAATTTAACTGCTCTATCTGGAGGAAGTCCCGTCAAATCGTCCGGAAATACGTCAGCGAAATCTTTCACTACTGGTATCTCATCTATTTTTGGATTCTCTTTACGACTATCGACTATGTAAGCTAGATATCCTACACATCCTTGTCGTAACAACTTCCTGACCTACATCATCGTCAGACAACTCGCTTGCCTAGGCGACTTACTACCATAAAATACAACCTTTGACGGAGACATAAGATTAATACGCTTCTTTTGGCAGTCAATTACTGCCCCATAATTGGATAACCAGTCCATTCCCAAGATAACATCAAATTCCCCAAGTCGAATAGGGATAAGATCTACGTTCATGATATTACCCTTAATATCCACTCTACAGTTCTTATGCACGTACTTAACAAGGATAATTTCTCTATTCGCAATTTCTATGTTCATGGGGTATTCTAACTCATCCTTAAGTAATTCTAAATTCTTAGCAAAGTCATCGGATATAAATGAATAAGTAGCACCCGAATCAAATAATGCATCAGCATTAACTCTATTGATCGGAATGATACCTGACACCACATCGCGAGACTGCACTGCGTCCTGCATTGTCATGTTGAATGTTCTGGCAGTCGGTCGGTTGGTTGCGGTTGGTGCTGCGATAGTCAGAGTGCTGCGATAGTCAGAGTGCTTCCACCGGTATTCCCTCTATTTCCTCCTGAACTCATTCCTCCAGACCCCTTTTTAGGACAATCCCTTGCCAGATGATCCTTTGAACCACAAGTGAAGTAGGCACCCTTCTTTGGGTTTGGACAGCTTGGTGCTATGTGGCCTTCCTGACCACAATTGTTGCACACTCGCTTTCCTTTCATGCAAACTCCCAAATGAGCTTTTTCGCAGGTTGAGCACACTTCAATCTTCTTCTTCTGCCCTCCTTGCTGACTTTCAGTCGACGAGTTATCAGACCACTTCCTCTTCTGATTATGGCTACCCCCAGTGCTACTCCCACCAGCCTTGTTATTTCCTTCACTTTCATTCTTCTTCTTCTTTTGATCCTGATTGTACTTCGTTACTGCATCGCTTCCACCCTCAGTGAGTATGGCCTTCTCTAGTACCCCGACGAATGTCTTCAACTGAAACATCGACACTTTACTATACAACCACGACTTCAGTCCTTGTTCGAAATGTCTTGCCTTCCTCTCATCGGTATGCACTTGATATGTGGCGAACCTTGCCAATTAATTAAATCTAGCCGCATATTCTGATACAGACATATTCCCTTGCTTCAATTCCAGAAACTGAACCTCCAATTGGTTCTGCGAGGTAGTCAGGAAATACATCTCGAAAAATATCTCCTTGAACCTCTCCCAGGTAATCATACCTTCTCCTCCACGAACTTTGTTTGCTTGCCACCAAAAATTGGCTTCAGATTTCAGCATAAACGTTACAAACGCGGTCTTCTGGTCCTCTCTAACTCTTGCGACCTCAAAAACCTTCTCCATCTCCATAACCCAAGTCTGAGCTTCGATCGAGTTCATGGAGCCTTTAAACTCTGGCAGTCCCACCGCCTTGAAATCCTTAAACGAAGTATTCGGTGGAGCTTGAGGTTGATTATTCATTGCTCCAGCTAGAAGGTTCACTAATTGTTCGACGGTATTAGCATTGGCATTATTGTTGTTATTCGTTGACTCTTCCTGAGCTGGTTGACGGTTTTGTCTTCTTCTCGACGACATATTTCTATTAAGAATATACGCTTCTTAAGTCTTTATTAAATTCTCTAAATAGTTAAGGCTTAACTCAACAATTTAACATAATCACTTAACACATTATCTCAAATAACTTGATATATTTATTCAAATCAAAAGTTTTAACATCAAACGATAGCATCACTGCTATTTACATCAACTATCCCGAGATAAAGAATCTACAGGATTTAAAACATCAAAATATTTCTTTGTTTATAAACACATCGGAATTTACATCATTAACTACCAAATAGTTTTCACATAATTAAATACTAATACTATCACTATCTGTTAAGGCTTCGAATAGCCTTGCTACATTCCTCTTCCATGATGCGAGACATCGTTCTGCGATCCAACATGTACGATGGTAGACCTTCAAACTGGATTGGGTACCTCAAAACTCGATCCTGAGCTTCATCCATTGCATTACTAAATGCAGAGTATGTCTCCTCAAGTTTAGCCTTCTTAGCACGGCGATCGTCTTCTGCAAGATCAGCACAACGTGACTCTCGTACCCAGCTCTCCTCTACTATGGCAAGCCTCTCTGAGCTTTCCTTCAGTTCCTTCTTTAACTTCTCTATTTCTTCAGACTTCTCCTCATTTTGACCCTTCTCGTGGATCAAATCTCATTCTATATTTCCCAGTTGTGTGTGAAGAGTCTCAACCTCCCTCTCCTTCTGCTCGAGAGTAATCTGCTGACTAATCGCCTGCTCAGTCAAGTCCTGAACAGTATCTTGTAATTCTACGTTACGGTCATCTAACGCGTCGTACATCTCAGCATCGATGGAGTTCGGTGGGAACTCCTCTTCTTCCTCTTCTTCTTCAGGATCCTCCTTTGGATCAGTCTCAGGCTCATGCTCCTGACCAACAATAGTGATCAACGGAGATGGCTCCCTCTGAATCAATTGCTCCCTGACAACATGAATGTCTCGGGGCTCCTCCTCAATAGACACTCGGGGTTCCTCCTCAATAGGCACTCGGGGTTCCTCCTCCCCAGCTCGACTAGCTCCTCCAACCTCTGACATCCTGACAACATAATTTTAAGTTTTAGTTACTAAGTCGTACTAGTGAGCACATAATTTAACACATAATCACATAAAGTCTTTTATTATCTTCAATGAATTTAGAAATTCATTTCTTAGAGCTCGATAAGAGTTTTCCTTCACTATGCTCTTCATATAAGGCTATTACCTAAGCTTTTTCCCCCACCTAAGGTTCATAACCTACAGCTCTGATACCAACCTATGACACCCCCAAATCTGGTACTTCTATTTCTACAGGATTTGGTGTTCACTATACGAACAACATATATCTATCTACCCATAATAAAAGCAAACCATGAAATAGATAGAAATAATAATAGATCTTCCCTTATGGGGTTACATCAACTGCATAATAAATAAATCCCAGGTCACTCTAACCTTAAATCATCTGTGCGGAAACATAAACAAATAAGTCTTAAGTAACATCAATTCTAATTATCATTACATAACCACATAAATAATCAATCTTCATTACTTGCTAAGCTTGCCCTTGCCTTTACTAGTGGAAGGTTCATCTGCTCTTTCGTTCTTAACTGCAATGTTATTATTACGCAAGAGTAAACACGATTGCCCACAAGTATAACAGTATAACAAATGAATAATAACATGCGAGTGAATAATAATAACTTCGAATATAAAAGCTCAATTTTTAAATCAAGAATGAATAACAAGAATAAAAAGAAATTTCTGAGGGTCATAAAACCTTGAACTATGTCCTAGGTTGTCAAGGGTTATACTTGAAACCTTTAACAATCATAAGACTATGGACCTTTCTTCTCGTACTTAGGGGGTTCAACCCTTAGTACCATACTGTGCACAATATCTTAACGCTAAAGCGTAAATAATACCCTATACAGGGTTGTTCATCTCAGTTTGACATTCGAGTCCGCACCAAAGAAATTTTGGTTTGGATAGTTCATCAAGGGTTCTGAAATTTAGAACGTTCATCAACTATGGACTAGTTGAATCAATAAGGTTCACTAGTCTAATAAGGTTCAATAATAATGATATTCAAATTGAATAATAATCTCAAGAAGTATACAATAGAACAAATATTGTATAACGGAATCATACTTGAAAAGATAATATATCTTTAATATAACAATTCAAACTTGAATAATAGTAATGAGAATTTACTCGAGGTAATTAATAATCTTGAACAATGATAACAAGTAGGGTTAGGAAAACTTGCCTCGTGCGTAGATTACACTTTAACTAAACTCGTTCTTTGAATTAAATCCTACATATCAATTATGTTCATAATGCCAGTCAATAATAACGTACTAAACATCATAAGTTATTCTTTGTCTAATCTCGAATTCATGACTATACTTAGTCAATTTATCACATTCCCTGTCACATAATATCACTTCATGAATAATAATCTAATTATGTATTCAATAATTTGATCCACATGCAATTATGTTATTTACATGTTACACATCTATTTTACATCTCTTTATACTTCTAACATGTTTACATGTTCATTACTATAAGTTACTAACACATTGCTAGACTTGAACATTTAAAAAAATAAGTCATTTCTGGACATTCTGCAGAGTGGCGTTGAACTGGTACTCGGCGCTGCGGCGCGATGGCGCTGCGGCCGGACTCTTGGCGCTGCGGCGCGGGAAATGGCGCTGCGGTGGCGCTGCGGCGCGGGAAGTAAGGCACGAGTTTGGCGCCGTGGCGCGGCAAACTAGAAACTGTTCTGCAATTCGCGAAAAATTGCAGAACACAGCCAAAAACTCCAATTAAATTATTACTACGCGAATTTAAACATACTCATATGTTATAATTAATATGTAATCAATACCCAATATTTATAGAGTGATTTTAACCCATTAAAACACATAATTACAGAATTAAAATATGCAAATTGTATTGTTCTTGATGTTTATGAAGGTTTTGAATATAAATTATGAAATTTAATACTACGGATTCGTTATAACACCGAATCCGTTCGTTTAAGGCTTGGTCTCTTTGTATCAACATGCATAATCAAATGAGAGTGGGAATTTTATAAAAACATTTATGTTTGACATATTAAAATCACGTTTAAGGCCATATGGCCATAACCCAAACTCTGTAATTTTACAGCAATCACATACGACATGTTTTCATGAATTTAATGATATGGTTTATATAATTAAATACGATGTGATATGTCATAACACATACACAACCCATAATCATTACTCCTATCCCAATTACAGAGGTTTAAACCAAAAATTTTGAAACCCATATTCATGAAACTTAACAACGTAAAAATAGAAATTGGAAAAGAGGAGATTACCCTATGGAGTATAAATTAGTTGGCTATATGCTTTTCAATTCTTCTCTTTCAATATCCTTCAAAACTCTAAATATTTTGTCTGAAAGTTTTATCTGTGTGATTGTTTGTTCTTAGACTTAGAAAAATAGGAATTAATAAGAAGACGTATATATGGAATGAACTGACGCACTGAGTGGTCAGTTAACCTAATAATGGGTAACTGCTTCTAACTCCCCATAGGGCCTTGTTTAGCAAGAATAGATTTCAAAACCATTTAATTTAATAAAACCTTTTATCATAAAGTTTAATTAATGTCACACTCCTTTATAAAATCAATATCTTATTTAATATAAATAAAATATAATAACTTCTCATAATTTCACATAGTCATATAATTAATTTCTCATTAATAAATAATGTCAAATTATTAACTCTCTAATTAATAATTAAATAATTAAATAATACCATACTTAATTAAATATTTCATTTAATTCAATAAGCTCACATAATTACATATTTCGATAATAAAAATTCTCCACATTAATTTAATAAATATAACACATATAATTAAATTAATCTACCACAATTGCATCAATTAATTATTTAATCTAGTAATTAAATCATCGAAAATATTTAATTACTTCAATAAATATTAAGAATTAAATTACAAAAATCTCGTTCATCACACAAGCTAAGATAGGTGTTAACATGCAAGGCTACCTCTGTCAGTGTGTCATGCACAGAAACAAGCATAATGTAGTTATACTAGCATGCTACATACTTCACAAATCATAGAAGTCACTTTCCAAGTTTGCAGAATGGCGCGGTCGTGTAGGGATTTCGGCATAAAAACGCAGCGAAAAATAAAAATTATAAAGTCAAATCCGAAACCCTAAAATAGGATCCATGCGAAAACATAATAATTCATTGTTTAGATATTATACTGATTATAGAATTTTCTGAAACGCTTTGAATCTCCAATGCAATTCCTCACGGTACTACATCTCTACGGTATTCACACGAACACACACACGAACCATCGCACGATGCTGCAATAAAGGGAGCTGCGGTACTAGCCACCAAAGGAACAAGATTTTCGAACTTTTCTCTAGTCTCTCTCTAAGAGCGGCTAGGGTTTGTTAGTTTTGATCGTTACCTAAAATGGCTGCTATATATCATATATATAGTAGTTAATAGGAATTAATCAAAACCCTAATCTAATTAAAATAAAATCCGAATATATATATATATATATATATATATATATATATATATTTATATATATATCTTAATTAAGTTTTACTTAATTAATATACTTATATATAAATTATCCTATTAATTTAAATTCAATCAATCATATTGACAGATTTAAATCTTTATAATTTAAATTAATTCCCTTTTAATTACGTTCTTTGTGTGTGACCCTATAGGTTATTATTACGTTGACAATAATTTTAAAATCATATTATAAAATTATAAACAGTGAGCGGCATCTAGTAATGCATCACTGCTACCCAAGTAATAATAAGATCGATGATTCGATGCAACCTTTTCATGACCAATGTTTCAATGTAATTTAATCCTTTTAACCTTGATATCTTAGATTAAACTCGAGTCATGGAATGTGTCATACTCTTCATAATTTAATCTAAGTTTTCTTGATCAACGAGTAGACTATATGAAACAAATCATTATTTGAGCATGGCCATGCAATTTATAGTCCTACTCAATCAAGAGGCCTACGGATATCACCCCTAATATATATAGGAGGGCTAAATTCCATCTAGATCACTCACATGCCTCACACGATTCATAATGTATCCAATAATCACCTCTATAGTCCACCCTATTAAAGATGACCTTTGATGATATCAAAGTACATAAATTCCCGTATAGTAATATAGTGATTTCAGGTCGGAGGATCATTACATCATTGTCACTATGAGAATTGCTAATGACACTTCGCATAATACTCCACATAGAATTCTCATGGTAGGTTTGTCCGGTACATCGTTCTCTAACATGTACCTATGCATTGACTCAATATCTCATATATTTATGACCAATGAGATCTGGTCATCAGTCAATCCACATACTAGTCTCAATGTATCATT
Source organism: Panax notoginseng (assembly GCA_016801055.1). Taxonomy (NCBI): domain Eukaryota; kingdom Viridiplantae; phylum Streptophyta; class Magnoliopsida; order Apiales; family Araliaceae; genus Panax; species Panax notoginseng. The sequence goes on from CM029022.1 coordinate 139,100,810, forward strand.
GTTGTTGTAAGACCCCAACTTTTATAAATAACGATGAATTTTCTATAAATATCATTTTTGAATATTATGGAGTTAATTTGATATAATGTTATAGTTGTGGGTAATATTTATAAATTTTACAAAGTACGCAAGTTGTTATATAATATTCGATTGGTCGGGGAATATTCGTTTTAACAGGGAATATTCGTACAACGGTACAATCATTGGTGGACCCCACAACGGAATTATTGTCGGATTGAGAAAACGACAAAAATATTTTATTAAAAATAACGACGGAAGTTTTACCATTGATACTGTTGAACTACTCGGTAGTAAAAGTACAGTAATACGTGTGGTTGCATAGTAGCACACGGTATTAATTATTAATGCTTATGTGAGAATTCACTCAGTTTGATTCAATTATTGTCAGTTAATAATATGAATTATTTAGCGATAATGACGTTTTGTTTTATTCGTATTATTAACGTAATAAAACAGAAACATCTTTTTATATAAAACAAAATACTTTATTAAAGTTATTCTATAAATAGAATATATTATATTTTATTTAAAAGATTTTTCTTTAAATATGGACCGTCAGATTAAAGTAATCAATCTGGACCGTTCATGGATTAGTTACTATGCATTCTATTTTTCTATAAATAGCAGCTCATTCCTTCATTATTTCTTACGAATTCACTGAACTCTAGAGAGAGAAACTATAGAGAGAAACTATAGAGAGAGAGAAGAAGAGTATTCTGCTACTTAACTACTTCCTTATTTCAGCTCTTCTTTAAAACGGTAAGGGGTGTTATTCTTTCTTATTCATGAAGAGAACTGTTGTTATTCTATTTATTATTATTCTGTTGGAATAACCTGTATACGCGGTCTACCCTATACTTGGTGACATTCTTCTATTATTCTGTTGGAACATCCTGTCTGTGTGTTTTACACCGGACCTGGTTTCATTTTTATTATTATTCTGTTGGAACTTCCTGTCTGTGTGTTTTATACCGGACCTGGTTCTGTTTTTATTATTATTCTGTTGGAACATCCTGTCTGTGTGTTTTACATCGGACCTGGTTTCGTTTTTATTATTATTCTGTTGGAACATCCTGTCTGTGTGTTTTACACCGGACCTGGTTCCGTCTTGTTATTATTCTGTTGGAACATCCTGTCTGTGTGTTTTACACCGGACCTGGTTCCATTATTTATTATTCTGTCGGAATATCTTGTCTGTGCGTTTACGCCGGACCTGGTTCCATTATTTATTATTCTGTTGGAATAACCTGTCTGTGCGGTCTATCGCATGCCGGATGATTTCTTTTGTTATTCCATTCTTTATTATACTCAGTTGGTTAAGTTTTGACTTCTATACTCCATGAAATTAGTGGAATATCCTTGATAATTGCGTTTCATCCAGTACCTTTTTATGAAAATATTCTTCTAAGCATTCTTGAATTTTACTCCACAAAGCAGTATCATGTTGACAATTTAGACGTTGTTAATTCTTGGATAAATTAATTCTTGAACTTGTTTTATTGAATTCTTATATCATTCTCATCATCCTCATGTTTATAAAATGTTAAAAGTCATCTGTGGCCTGTAGTGCATAGATGGACTTGGTATGATTATGACCAGGGATTATTCGGTATAATCATGACTGTAATGTTACAAATGATGTGGTAAAAGTCCTCATTGGCCGTAGTGCATTGATGGACAGTTGTTGGCATGATCATGACCATTAATGAATACACGAATATCCTTGGCCGTAGTGCAGGGGTGATGTAAGACCCCGAATTTTATGAAATAAAAGTATTCAATTTTTCTATTCAGTAAATGGTTAAATTGATAAAAGTTTAAAGTTATGAGTGAAATATGATTTTTTTTCAAAATAAGCAAGTGGTTATAAAATAATCATTGTTGTCGGGGAATATTCGTTTGGTCGTGGAATATTCTTTCTGTCGGGGAATATTCGTACGACGGCGCAGCTATTTGTGGGCCCCATAACGAATAACTGTCGGGTGAAGAAAACGACAAATTTGAGTTTTTATAAATAACGGCGTAGTTGTTACCGTTAACACTGTTGGAATACCCGGTGGTTAAAATACAGTAATACACGTTATTGCACAGTAGCACACGGTATTGCATAGTATTTTTAAAATTATTGATTCTTACGTAAGAAGGCACTACTCAATAATTGTTACAGTAATTACTGTTCAATATTTTATTTTATTGATTCAATAATTGTTGCATTGATATTTTATATTATTGTTGTTTCAATAATTGTTGCTGCACAGTATTTTCCATTATCAGATCAATAATTCATATTATTTGAATAATATTATTAGATAACATTATTGGCAATGTCTAGAAAGTTCTGTCTAAGGAGAGGTTTGGTCATCTAATTGCGCGCCAGTAAGGAGAAATCCTTATTGGAAAGCCCCCTCTTTCCTGGGAACGGCCTGGTTGTCATAAATGTGATTCTGTAATATTATTTGTGAATAATTAATTATTGATTCATGTGATAAGAAAATATTTATTTTATGGGAATATAAATGAGGGATATATTTTTGTGGTTAAAAAATGAAGGAGTTAATGTTGAGATTTTTATCCGTATTTTTGTCGGAATGGAGGTATTAAAAATCAGAGTTTTTGAGATATTTTGCGGGGGTTATAATTTTTAATCCGACCGTTGGATCGTGGTAATTTTTGGATATGTTATACATATATAAGTTGAGTATATGTCCACAAATTTTGAACCGTTAAAAATGAACGTATGATTTATTATGAATTTTACAAGATGACTGGTTCAGAAATTGTTGAATTTTCGGAGTTTATCATTTTGGTGGAAAATTCTAGAATTGGTGGGCCCCACTTGTGGTTGGTGAAGAAATGTGCTGAATTATATTTCAAATGTGGTGGGTGGGAATAGTAGCAGGTAAAGCCATCAGGTTGCAGGTCAAACCTACCAAAATTTTCCTATAAATAGAGGGCTAAGTTAGAATTGAAAATCACACCAGAAACATAAGTTTTCTCTCTTCCTCTCTCTAGATTATTGAGTGTATTTTGTGAGTATTTAGATACTTTGTGAGTTTCTATTCATCAGTGCAAGTTTCCTTCGGCTTTGCATACCGATCAGAAGTACTGCTCTTTTGAGGTAAGGGATGGTAAGGGATAGTAAGGGATAGTAATGGATTTTAAAGGTTGTTATGATTTTCAGTTTCGTAATTTTTCTGATCTTCAAAAATTCTGGAAAAATTCAAAATGATATTTTGATGAGTTTTCTTGATTGTGTCCAAAAATGGTGATTTTTGGATGTATAGATTGAGAGTTATGAATTTTATGAGAAAAGACTATTTTAAAAGTAACCGCTTATAATTCCTTGTGGTTAACTCCAAAATTGATGAAATTTTTATTGGGAGTACATGTGTATGATAGAAGTATACTTTGTAAATTTCAGAATTTTTGGACAAAAGTATAATTTTTGATAAATGTCTAAATATTCGGTGGTTTTGGCCATATGAAAAATAGTAAATGAGTTTTAAAAATTCTGAGAAAAATATATGTTCAATATTGGACTATATTATGCTAAATCTCAGAAAAGAAATATTTTTAGAACTGATTTGATATTTTTCATGAAAATGGACTAGTTATGAGTAAATGAATTAAATATGTTATGTGAAGTAAGAAAATTGGAAAATAGGATTTTATGGCTTGAGAATCCTATATATGAGGTATATGCAGATTTTTGATGAGGGTTTTGGTTATTGATGATGAAATCTTAAGAGTTGGCATTTTATGATGATTAAATGCATTAATTAGTAAAGTATAAACAATTTAAATAAATTGTTTATAAGCTTAAGAATATTATTCTTTCAATATCATTATACCGAAATATTGGTATGTATATTATTGTGGAATTTCTACCTTTTTCATGTCAGGGTTACTATTCACGAGTTACTATTCATGAGTTACTATTCACGAGTTACTATTCACGAGTTACTATTCACGACAAAATTAGTTTCTTTTTCTAACCAAATTATAGTTGATTTATGAATATTGCTCTTGAAATTAAATCCATGTTTTGACCATATTATTTTTATAATCATATATAACATTTTTATAACCTTGATGTTGAAATTCTCTTTCGCTTGAGTGTAAAGATGGGTAAATTATTGGTATGATCATGACTATGGGTTCTCTTTGGCCAGTAGTGCAAAGTTGAATTGTTGACTGGTATGATCATGACCATTGAATTTATAATTGAATATCTTTAGCTTAAGTGCAAAGGTGAAATGATCAACATGGTTATAATTATTGTTTATATAAATTCTGAAATGATTATATATTTCTTTGAGATATTAATATATTTGGCCTGTAGTGCAAATATGAACTGTTGATGAATATATTTGACCTGTAGTGCAAATATGAACTGTTGATGAATATCTTTGGCCGTAGTGCAAAGATGAATTATTGATGAATATCTTTGGCCTGTAGTGCAAAGATGAACTGTTGTTGAATATCTTTGGCCTGTAGTGCAAAGATGGTCTGTTGATGAATATCTTTGGCCTGTAGTGCAAAGATGAACTGTTGTTGAATATCTTTGGTCGTAGTGCAAAGATGGATTTATTAGTATGATTATGAACAGGAACTGTGATTTGGTATAACCATGATCTTTGATGTTTCAGGTAAAGACAGGTGATGAAAATATTCTTTGTCCTGGGTGCGAAGAAAAATTTATAGTCACAATTATGATTATGAGTTATTCATATGATTGTGGAAAGGAACTCTTGAGTGATGTTACATGGATAAAATATTGTTGGTGGATTTTTAACATAGAGAAGATAATAGACTTTATAGTCTATTTGACTCTTCTAATGGATTGCTCGTTTCGCTGCAACTATGGTTGAAATTTTTATCATTTACCATATGTTCTAAATCTCTGATTTATTATTGATGAAGGCTATTGATAATTTAATTATCTTTAGTCATGATATTCTTTACTGAGCTAGTTGTGCTCACCCTTTTACTTCACAATTCCTTTCAGGTAATAAGAGTGTAGCTGGGTCGAGCGGGGGTAACAAGGGAATAGAACGGTGGTCATCATTTAGTAGTTATATTTGGTGAAGAAAATAGGGTGAGGCGAACCCAACGTTGGAAGGGTGTTTTGTCACTATCATACAAGATGTCTAATGACATACAACCTCGTGTCATCATAAGACAGGGTTGTGCTCATCCACTTGCTGAGTATATCTATGGGCACTACCTATATAATCTTGGTGTTTATTTGAAGTATAATTCTCAATTAGAGACAGTGGAGATAATGATAAGTCAAGAGAAGACTCACCATTGGGAAGAATATGATAGTAATCTTCTCGTTTTTCTTTGGGGTCTATTGGGTCAACCAAGGATAATTCTGTGGCCATATGATATCTATCATAACCTAGATGCGTGGCCTCCCATGTACGAAGGTTTCCTTGAGCACTTCCCAAATATTCTAGTTTCTAAAACAGTTTTTGACTGTACCTTTATGTAAGGTACCTTTGTGAGGTGCTGATACATGATGGTGTCCAATGTCACATTTGGTATATATTTGTATCCAAACTCACAGCATATGTGTTGTTGTATTTTGCACGACAATTGTTGTAATAAAGTTGTAGTTGTTTTCTGTACCATGTATTTGACGACTCAGAATGGGTTGGGTGGAATGGACCTATTTTGGGGTTGTCACAGGTGATTCGATGATGTGGATTATTTTATTAAGCCGAGTCCCAGCGATAATAGTGTTGAAAAACCTTTTAAATCATAAAAGTTAGTAGAGTTTATTTTCTACTTGACTCTTTTAATGGATTGCTTGTTCCGCTGCAGTTAAACTTGATGTCTATTACATTTTATCAGTGTAACACTGTTGAAGGCTAATGATAATTTATTCTGCATTATCTTAGTCATAATATTTCTTACTGGGCTAGTTGAGCTCACCCTTTCTTTCACTGTTCTCTTCAGAAAATGAGAATGTAGTTGGGCAAGTCGGGGAACGGAGTGATGGTCCGAATGATAGTATTAGTTAGTAGTCCTCACTATTCTATGTAATAGTGTGTTAATAAATGTAATGAGGACTCCTTTTGAGTATGAATACTCTCTAGAAGATAATATTTGTATTCAAACTCACAATTTATGTTTTATCGTATTGTACACGACAGTTGTATTAGTAAGTTGTATTTGTATTCTATACTATGTATCTGACAACCCAAGATGGGTGATGTATACCTAATTTTGGGGGCGTCACAGTTGGTATCAGAGCTTAGGGATATGATCCCTGGCTAAGATATGAGAATAGAACTAGGAGGGGAGAGACGGGGAATTCCTTCGCTAGTATGACCTACCTAAGTTTATTTGCATGGTATTTAATTGGTCGGTCATAATATAAGGATAATATATGACATATCAATTAACTTTTATTTTGTGGCAGTATCTGAAAATGACATATGAGAATGTTGAGAATAGCAATGGAGCACAGGCGACTGTTGATTCACCACATATCAATAATCAGGATAATGTGCATCAGGAAGGTGACAATCCTCATGCAAACAACAACACTGACCAGATGATGAATGATGGAATATTCAGAAACTTTATGCAGTTCATGCAACAGTAGGCGAGAGCGGCTCCTGTCCAAAATATAGGTGGAAACACTGAAAACTCTTGGACGGTCACCACTAAACAGTTCAAGGAGCTGGGACCACCAGAGTTTAAGGGAGAACAAAAACCACTTATGTAACGCCCCCAAAATAGGTTCATTCCATCCAACCCATTTTGAGTCGTCAAATACATGGTACAGAAACAACTACAACTTTATTAATACAACATAAAAACTGTGAGTGTAAATACAAATATTGTCATATAGACAATATCCACACTCAAATAAGTCCTCATTACAATTATTGGAACAATATTTTACAAAAAAAAATGGTGAGGACTACTAAAACAACTTCCTAGAACCTTCATTCCATACCCCGACTAGTACCTGCTACATTCTCGCCTCCTGAGAAGAAAATGGAACAACAAGGAAAATGGTGAGCTCAACTAGCCCAGTAAAGAATATTATGACTAAGATAATATACAACAAATTATCGTTAGTCTTCAACAGGGAAAAATTTAATAGAATACAATAGACAACAAGTTTTAATTCATTATTCGCAGCGAAAAATAATAATTCATAGAGAAGTTACGTAGAGAATGAAATCTACGATTATCTATGAATTTAAAAGCCCATCATCAACATTTTATCCCTGTAACATCAATCAATAAATATCTTGAATCAAATAGTCATCTTTGCACTACAGGCCAAAGATATCCATCAGTTGGTCATGCTCACCTCAACACCTGTTCATCTTTGCACTACGGGCCAAAGATATTCATCAGAAATTATTCATCTTTGCACTACAGGCCAAAGATATTCAGTTATATCATCATTTAAGACTGAGGATGATGAAAAATATTTTAAAAAAAACGAATCCAGTGAAGCAAAATAACAAATATTAAGGATTCGTATTTCGATTTATCCATGTCCAAAAATACCTTATCATAGTGAAGTAAAATTCAAGAATGATCAAAACATGGATACAATCAAAGCTAGTATCCAGAATAGATATTTAGACGAAAAGAAAGAAGTTTCATTTTTTGGTGAATAGTAACTCGTGAATAGTAACTCATGAATAGTAACCCCGACATGAAAAGTTCCAAATTTGATAAAAATTCAGATCAATACTTCGGCATAATGATATTGAAGAAAATAATATCATTTAAGAAGAAATAATATCTCTTACCTCGGAAAGACGGTACTTCTGACTGGAATACTAGATATAGTGCTGAAGGAAACTTGCACCGTAAAGTAACACTCAAAGTATCAAATACTTACAAGAATACGCTCATTATAGAGAGAGAAATAGAGAGAAACTTGTGTTTCTGGTGTGATTTCAATTCTAACCTAAGCACCCTATTTATAGGAAAATGCTTAGAACATCAAAGCAGAAAATTTAATATAATAATAATATATTTATCAAATTTTCCTTAGCCCACCTCTAGACATCTGATCTCAGCCCATTTATATCACATGTTAGCCCACTTAAATGCCAAAAAACGTTTTTCTTCAAAATAATAAATAAAACTTCCAAAAATCAATTATTTCAGAACTTCAGAACTTCAATAATTCATAATAAATAGCCCTTTTTATCAGAAAATTCGAATCTCGCGAGTTTTTATAAGAAATTCAATTCTCTACAACTTTGCAGAAGAAAGTTTTTCCAAATTCCAAACAGAAATTGACCGAAATTCACAAACGGGCGATTTTATAGTCAATAATAAATTTTCGGTCAAGAATTATGTCCACCAACACACAAAACATGTGTTAATCATTTAATGCCACAAAAATACTCTTCCTCCTCATATACTCATATATCCCACATTCATTGTAAAAATACCACCATCAATATATTATTAAAATAATATATTTAAATGAATTATTTTATCAGAAAAAGATAAAATATTAATTTTCAACAATTGTCACATTAAAATTTTTCTCTATCTATATCCACATAAAATCACTATTTTTCTCGTCATATAAATCAATAATTAATTATACACAAATAATATTACAGAATCACAGTACTAGCAACCAGGCCGTTCCCAAGAAAGAGGGGGCTTTCCAATAAGGATCTCTCCTTACTGGCGCGCAATTAGATGACCAAACCTCTCCTTAGACAGAACTTTCTAGATATTGCCAATAATGTTATCTAATAATATTATTTAGATAATATGAATTATTGCTCCGATAATAAAAAATATTGCGTAGTGACAATTATTGAAACAACAGTAATATAAAATATCAACGCAGCAATTATTGAATCAATAAAATACAATATTGAACAGTAATTACTGTAACAATTATTGAGTAGTGCCTTCTTACGTAAGAATCAATAATTGGTGCAATACCGTGTGCTACGCGTATTACCGTGTTTTAACCACCGGGTATTCCAACAGTATTAACGGTAACAACTATGCCGTTATTTATAAACAACTTATTTTTGTCGTTTTCTTCATCCAATCGCTTTCCGTTATGGGGCCCACACAAGGCTGCGCCGTCGTACGAATATTCCCCGACAACAAGAATATTCCACGACCAAACAAATATTCCCCGATAATAATGAATATTTTAGGACCACTTGTTTATTTAAAATATTTGCGCATTTTACCCATAACTAACCACATTAATCAAATCAACCCTTACTATTTCAAAATAATAAATAGAGGAATTAAATTTTATTTATTAATAATTTGGGGTCTTACAACCTCCCCTCCTTATGAAATTTTGTCCTCGAAATTGACATACGTACCTGGTGTTTCGAAAAGATGAGGAGACCTCGCTTTCATTTCCGTTTCCAACTCCCAGGTCATTTCCTCAATAGCATGGTTTCTCCACAAAACTTTAACTTGTGGTATGACCTTCGTGCGTAGGACATGCTCCTTCTTATCCATGATCTTGACAGGTACCTCCTCGTACGTTAAGTCTTCAGCTATCTCGTCCGGTTCTAACTCAATAACATGGTTCGGGTCTTTCACATATTTACGAAGCACAGATATATGAAAAACATTATGAACACAAGACATATTTGGAGGTAACACAAGTCTATAGGCCACATTTCCTACTCGATCAAGAATCTGAAATGGACCAATAAATCGTGGATTGAGCTTTCCTCTCTTCCCAAATCTTGTAACTCCTTTCCATGGAGCTACACGTAATAATACATGATCCCCAATGTCAAATTCCACGTCCTTTCGATGAAGATCCACATAACTCTTTTGTCGATCCTGTGCCGTTTGTATACGTTGTCGAATCGTTTGGATCTTCTCTGTAGTCATTCGTACCAACTCTGGTCCAAACAACGTTGCTTCTCCCACCTCATCCCAACATACTGGAGAGCGACACTTTCGTCCATACAATGCTTCAAAGGGAGCCACACCTATACTTGCCTGATAACTGTTGTTGTAGGAGAATTCCACCAATGGTAGGTACTTATCCCAACTTCCTTTGAAATCTAGGACACAAAGTCTTAATAAATCTTCAAGAGTTTGAATAGTCCTTTCTGATTGCCCGTCCGTTTGAGGATGGTATGCCGAACTGAACCGTAAATCCGTGCCCATAGCTTTTTGCAAGCTAACCCAAAATCTTGAAGTGAATCTTGGGTCACGATCCGAAACTATGGATACTGGCATGCCATGCAACCTTACAATCTCATTCACGTACATACTAGCAAGATGTTCAAGGGAATAAGTCTCCCGTATCGGCAAGAAATGAGCAGACTTGGTTAATCTATCAACTATAACTCAAATAGCATTTATACCTTGAGAAACCGTGGGAAGACCCGTAACAAAATCCATGGTAATGTGTTCCCACTTCCATTTCGGAATCTCAAGTGGTTGCAATGGACCCTTTGGTACTTGATGCTCCGCCTTTACACGTTGACGAGTTAAACACCTCGAGATAAACTTTGCAATCTCTCTCTTCATATTGTTCCACCAAAATGTATGTCGAAGATCACGAAACATTTTAGTACTTCCAGGATGGATTGCAAATGGTGTATTGTGTGCCTCCATCATGATCTTGTACTTTAAATCAGAATCGTTAGGAACACAAAGTCTGGAGTGGACTCGAAGTATTCCTTCTTCATCGATTCTTGCTTCTGGAATAGCACCTTCTTGCACTTTCTTCTTCATACGCATCAGCTCCGGGTCTGTAGCTTGAGCAACTTTAACTTTATCGATTAAAGTTAGTTCTACGCGTATACTTGACATCATCGCACTCGTTCCTGCATATGATCTTCTACTCAACGCGTCAGCTACCACGTTTGCTTTTCCAGGATGGTATTGAATAGTGTGGTCGTAATCTTTTAACAGCTCGAGCCAACGTCGTTGCCGCATGTTGAGTTCTTTCTGAGTGAAGAAATATTTGAGGCTTTTATGGTCTGAATATATCTCCACCTTCTCCCCATATAGATAGTGCCTCCAGATCTTTAGCGCGAAAATGACTGCTGCCAACTCTAGATCATGAGTAGGATAATTCCTCTCATATTCTTTAAGTTGTCGCGAGGCATAGGCTATGACTTTCCCACGTTGCATGAGAACACATCCTAACCCTTTACCTGAAGCATCGCTGTAGATAACAAATCCATCCGAACCAGATGGTATTGTCAGAACAGGTGCTGAAATGAGTCTCCTCTTAAGCTCCTAGAAACTCTTCTCGCATTCTTCGCTCCATACGAATTTGATATCCTTCCGAGTCAGCTGAGTTAACGGGGTAGCGATTCGAGAAAACTCTTCTACGAATCTCCGATAATAACCAGCTAAGCCCAGAAAGCTACGTACATCGGTCACCGTCTTCGGTTGCTCCCAGCTTTGTATTGCTTCAATCTTCGCCGGGTCCACAGATACTCCATGTTTTGACACCACGTGCCCTAGGAATGCTACTTCCTCAAGCCAGAACTCGCATTTCTTCAACTTAGCATATAACTTGTTTTCACGCAGCCTTTGGAGTACCAGCTTCAAATGGTGCTCATGATCTTCACGGCTTTTAGAATATATGAGGATGTCATCAATAAAGACAACAACGAACTGATCCAAATAATCCTTGAATACTCGGTTCATCATATCCTTGAAAGCCGCAGGAGCATTAGTCAATCCAAAAGACATGACTAAGAATTCATAATGCCCGTACCGAGTTCTAAAGGCAGTCTTCGGAATATCCTCAGTTTTAACCTTCAGCTAATGATATCCAGAACGAAGATCGATTTTTGAAAAGAATTGTGCTCCTTGTAACTGGTCAAACAGGTCATCAATACGAGGTAGCGGATACCTATTCTTGATGGTGACATGGTTTAATTCTCGGTAATCGATACAAAGTCGCATACTCCCGTCTTTCTTCTTTACAAATAAAACAGGAGCACCCCAAGGAGATGTACTAGGACGAATGAAGCCGATGTCCAACAACTCTTGTAGTTGGACTTTTAACTCCTGAATTTCAATAGGAGCCATTCGATATGGGGTTTTAGAAATTGGCTTTGTACCAGGTTCAAGATCAATAAAGAATTCAACTTCACGTTCTGGGGGTAGACCGGGAAGTTCTTCAGGAAATACGTCAGGAAAGTTACTAACAACAGGAATATTATTCAAATTTGACGTGTCTTTATTCAAATCCATAACATGGGCTAGGAAAGCTTGACATCCGTTTTTCAATAAATGAATGACTTTATGACTTGATATGACAGTGATTGATTTTAATGGCTTTGTTGCTTGAATTCGAACAACAGGTTGATTAGGAATATAAAAACTAACCACCTTACGAAAACAATCAATTTTGGCATGATGAGTAGTTAACCAATCAATTCCTAAAATCACGTCAAATGCAAGTATCTTTAAAGAGATAAGGTCAACAGGTAAGGTGATGGTGCTAACTTGGATCAAACAAGATTTATAAATAGTGGATGTGATGAAAGTTTCCCCTAACGGAGTCTCCACAGATAAATCAAAGTCTAATTTCTCCGGAGTCAAGTTTAAACGTTGAGCACAAGCAGGAGAAATAAATGAATGGGTAGCACCAGTATCTAGTAAGGTATAAACTTCACATGAATTTATGATTAGCTTACCCGTGATCATCTCGTTTGGGTTCCTCGCATGTTGACCAGTCACGACAAACGCTCTTCCAGGAACCGTTGACTTTGACTTTTCTGGGTCAGCCTTTTGAGTCACCGTCCCCGCTGAACTTGGTTTCGCTATCGTACAATCTCGAGCGATATGTCCTTCCTTTCCACAATTATAGCATACCTTGAACTGTTGTGGACAGTTTGGGCTGATATGTCCCTCTTTTTCACATTTATAGCATATGACTGGTGGTCGTTCTCCTCCCTTGGAACCAGTTGCTGCTGGTGCTGACGTCTTCGTATTATCATTGTTGAATCTCCTCTTTTTAAAATCTCCTCCCGACTCGCTTCTTCTATTTTCATAGCCACGATTACCACCAGAGTGGTTGCCGTTCTTGTCTGTACTTTTCTTTCTCCGCTGGTTATCATTGTTCTGATGACTGTTGTCACCGATATGATCCTGGTTGTGGTCCCTCGGTTGACCGTACTCGTTATCTCGCTCCAACAATTGAGCCCTGTTGACAACATCTGAATAGAGAGAAAATTTATGAGAAATGAGATATTGACGTATGCCGGGTTTCAAACCTCTCAGAAACATCCGTGTCATATGTTCCTCATTCTCCACCAAATGAGGTGCAAACCTGGACAACTCTGCAAATTTCGCCTCATACTGGGACACCGTCATGTTATTCTGCTCCAGTCTAATAAACTCTACCTCCTTCATATGACGAATACTTTCAGGAAAGTACTTGTCATTGAATAGTTTCTGAAATGTCTCCCAAGACATGCTGAGTGCTGCTGGATGGGTACGCTTCACAGATTCCCACCAGTAGTCTGCCTCGCCACGGAACATAAAGGTGGCGAATGGAACCGTCTGTTCCTCCGTGCATCCCAAGACATCAAATATCTTAGTAATTTGCTTGACCCATGTCTCCGCCTTAATCGGATCTGGCTTTCCCCAGAATTCTGGTGGTCCCAACTCTTTGAACTGCTTGGCTGTGACCAGCTGTGCGTTGCCATTGTTTCTTCCTATATTTTGAACAGGAATCTCCTTCGTCTGGTTTTGCATGAATCGCAAAAAGCTTCTAAACATCTCATCGTTCATCGTCTGCTCAGTGGTGTTGTTTACAGGAGGAACATTGCCAGCCTGTTGCACGTTCTCCTCGTTGGTGAGTACATGTGTCTCCACGGTTTCATTTACTCCACTGTTAACATTCTCAGTCGACATTCTCAAATACTGCCATAAAACAAGGGTTAATTTAACAAATTAACAAATCACATAATATCCCTATATTATGACCGACCAACAAATAAGCTTAGGTAGGACACACTAGCGAAGGATTTACTCGTCTCTCCCCTCCTAGTTCTATTCCCCGATCTCCGCCAGAGATCATATCCCTAAGCTCTGATACCAACTGTAACGCCCCCAAAATAAGTCCATTCCATCCAACCCATTTTGAGTCGTCAAATACATGGTACAGAAACAACTACAACTTTATTAATACAACATAAAAACTGTGAGTGTAAATACAAATATTGTCATATAGACAATATCCACACTCAAATAAGTCCTCATTACAATTATTGGAATAATATTTTACAAAAAAAAATTGTGAGGACTACTAAAACAACTTCCTAGAACCTTCATTCCATACCCCGACTAGTACCTGCTACATTCTCGCCTCCTGAGAAGAAAATGGAACAACAAGGAAAAGGGTGAGCTCAACTAGTCCAGTAAAGAATATTATGACTAAGATAATATACAACAAATTATCGTTAGTCTTCAACAGGGAAAAATTTAATAGAATACAATAGACAACAAGTTTTAATTCATTATTCGCAGCGGAAAATAATAATTCATAGAGAAGTTACGTAGAGAATGAAATCTACGATTATCTATGAATTTAAAAGCCCATCATCAACATTTTATCCCTGTAACATCAATCAATAAATATCTTGAATCAAATAGTCATCTTTGCACTACAGGCCAAAGATATCCATCAGTTGGTCATGTTCACCTCAACACCTGTTCATCTTTGCACTACGGGCCAAAGATATTCATCAGAAATTATTCATCTTTGCACTACAGGCCAAAGATATTCAGTTATATCATCATTTAAGACTGAGGATGATGAAAAATATTTTAAAAAAAACGAATCCAGTGAAGCAAAATAACAAATATTAAGGATTCGTATTTCGATTTATCCATGTCCAAAAATACCTTATCATAGTGAAGTAAAATTCAAGAATGATCAAAACATGGATACAATCAAAGCTAGTTTCTAGAATAGATATTTGGACGAAAAGAAAGAAGTTTCATTTTTCGGTGAATAGTAACTCGTGAATAGTAACTCGTGAATAGTAACTCATGAATAGTAACCCCGACATGAAAAGTTCCAAATTTGATAAAAATTCAGATCAATACTTCGGCATAATGATATTGAAGAAAATAATATCATTTAAGAAGAAATAATATCCCTTACCTCGGAAAGACGGTACTTCTGACTGGAATACTAGATATAGTGCTGAAGGAAACTTGCACCGTAAAGCAACACTCAAAGTATTAAATACTTACAAGAATACGCTCATTATAGAGAGAGAAATAGAGAGAAACTTGTGTTTCTGTGGTGATTTCAATTCTAACCTAAGCACCCTATTTATAGGAAAATGCTTAGAACATCAAAGCAGAAAATTTAATATAATAATAATATATTTATCAAATTTTCCTTAGCCCACCTCTAGACATCTGATCTCAGCCCATTTATATCACATGTTAGCCCACTTAAATGCCAAAAAACGTTTTTCTTCAAAATAATAAATAAAACTTCCAAAAATCAATTATTTCAGAACTTCAGAACTTCAATAATTCATAATAAATAGCTCTTTTATCAGAAAATTCGAATCTCGCGAGTTTTTATAGGAAATTCAATTCTCTACAACTTTGCAGAAGAAAGTTTTTCCAAATTATAAACAAAAATTGACCGAAATTCACAAACGGGCGATTTTATAGTCAATAATAAATTTTCGGTCAAGAATTATGTCCACCAACACACAAAACACGTGTTAATCATTTAATGCCACAAAAATACTCTTCCTCCTCATATACTCATATATCCCACATTCATTGTAAAAATACCACCATCAATATATTATTAAAATAATATATTTAAATGAATTATTTTATCAGAAAAAGATAAAATATTAATTTTCAACAATTGTCACATTAAAATTTTTCTCTATCTATATCCACATAAAATCACTATTTTTCTCGTCATATAAACCAATAATTAATTATACATAAATAATATTACAGAATCACAGTACTAGCAACCAGGCCGTTCCCAGGAAAGAGGGGGCTTTCCAATAAGGATCTCTCCTTACTGGCGCGCAATTAGATGACCAAACCTCTCCTTAGACAGAACTTTCTAGACATTGCCAATAATGTTATCTAATAATATTATTCAGATAATATGAATTATTGCTCCGATAATAAAAAATACTGCGTAGTGACAATTATTGAAACAACAGTAATATAAAATATCAACGCAGTAATTATTGAATCAATAAAATACAATATTGAACAGTAATTACTGTAACAATTATTGAGTAGTGCCTTCTTACGTAAGAATCAATAATTGGTGCAATATCGTGTGCTACGCGTATTACCGTGTTTTAACCACCGGATATTCCAACAGTATTAACGGTAACAACTATGCCGTTATTTATAAACAACTTATTTTTGTCGTTTTCTTCATCCAATCACTTTCCGTTATGGGGCCCACACAAGGCTGCGCCGTCGTACGAATATTCCCCGACAACAAGAATATTCCACGACCAAACAAATATTCCCCGATAATAATGAATATTTTAGGACCACTTGCTTATTTAAAATATTTGCGCATTTTACCCATAACTAACCACATTAATCAAATAAACCCTTACTATTTCAAAATAATAAATAGAGGAATTAAATTTCATTTATTAATAATTTGGGGTCTTACAACTTATAGCGAAAACATGGATAAAGCAGATTACCAAGATATTTGATATCTTGGAATGCTCCGAGGAGCAAAAGGTTCCCTTTGCCGCCTTTATGTTGCGAGGAGAGGCAGATTACTGGTGGGAATCGATTAAGCGTACTCAACCTGCCGCACTGAAGATGTCTTGAGAGAAGTTCCAAGAGCTGTTCAATGACAAATACTTTCCCGAAAGTGTTCGTCACATGAAGGAGGTGGAGTTCATCAAATTGGAGCAGAATAATATGACCGTGTCGCAGTATGATGCTAAATTTGCTGAGTTGTCACGGTTTGCGTCCCACTTGGTGGATAATGAAGAGCGAATGACGCGAATATTTTTGCGAGGTTTGAAACCTGAGATACGTCAACATCTTATTTCTCATAAACTGTGTTTGTATTCAGATGTTGTGAATATGGCTCAGTTAGTGGAGCGCGATAACGAGTCAACGCAACTAAAAGAGAGCAGTCGACAAAATGATAATACCAGTGAGAGCAGTCATCGAAGCGGTGACAACAAGCGTGGAGGGAATCAACAGGCCAAAAATGGTAACCACTTCGGTGGTAATCAGGGCCAAAATAATAAGAATGGTCATTTCAAGAAGAGGAGATTCAACAATGATGGAAAGACGTCAGCACCAACACCCGTTGTTAAGGAAGGAGAACGATCACCTATCATATGTTTCAAATGCGGAGGGGAGGGGCACATCAGTCTAAATTGTGCGATGCCGTCTAAAGCATGTTATAATTGTGGAAGAGAAGGTCATTTAGCTCGATTTTGTCGTTTACCAAAAACAAGTTCAGCCAAGATGGAG
Organism: Panax notoginseng; assembly: GCA_016801055.1. Classification (NCBI taxonomy): domain Eukaryota; kingdom Viridiplantae; phylum Streptophyta; class Magnoliopsida; order Apiales; family Araliaceae; genus Panax; species Panax notoginseng. The sequence continues at coordinate 139,118,312 of CM029022.1, forward strand.
ACACCAAAGGCCGTTCCAGAAAAGTCAAAACCGGTAGTGCAAGGGAGAACGTTTGTTGTGACCTCCCAGCAAGAAAGGAACCCGAATGAGGTCATCACGGGTAAGCTTATCATAAACTCTAACGAAGTCTATACTTTATTTGATACCGGTTCTACCCATTCTTTTATTTCTCCTACTTGCGCTCATCGATTAAATTTGACTACGGAGAAATTAGACTTTGATTTATCTGTTGAAACTCTATTGGGAGAAACCTTCATTACATCCACGGTTTATAAGTCTTGTTTGGTTCAAGTTGGTACCCACACATTACCTGTCGATCTGATTTTATTAAAAATACTTGCATTTGACGTGATTCTAGGGATTGATTGGTTAACTACTCATCATGCAAAAATTGATTGTTTTCGTAAGGTTGTTAGCTTTCATATTCCTAATCGACCTATTATGCGAATTCAAGCAACCAAACCATTAAAATCAATCGCTGTCATCTCAAGCTATAAAGCTATTCGTTTATTGAAAAACGGATGTCAAGCTTTCTTAGCTCATGTCACGGATCTAAACAAAAATACGTCAATTTTGAATGATATTTCTATTGTTAATAAATTCCCTGACGTATTCCCTGAAGAACTTCCTGGCCTACCCCCAGAGCGTGAAATTGAATTTTGTATCGACCTTGAACCCGGTACAAAACCCATTTCCAAAGCCCCATATCGAATGGCTCCTATTGAACTTCAGGAGTTAAAGATCCAACTACAGGAATTGTTAGACATTGGCTTTATTCGTCCTAGTACTTCTCCTTGGGGTGCTCCTGTGCTATTCGTGAAGAAGAAAGATGGAAGTATGCGACTTTGTATTGATTATCGGGAGTTGAATCATGTCACCATCAAAAATAGGTACCCATTGTCACGTATTGATGACCTGTTTGACCAGTTGCAAGGAGCACAATTCTTTTCAAAGCTCGATCTTCGTTCTGGATATCATCAGCTGAAGGTTAGAACTGAGGATATTCCAAAGACGGCTTTCAGAACTCGGTACGGGCATTATGAATTCCTAGTCATGTCCTTTGGATTGACTAATGCTCCTGCTGCCTTCATGGATATGATGAACCGGGTATTCAAGGAATATTTGGATCACTTTGTGGTCATCTTTATTGATGACATCCTTATTTATTCCAAAAGCCGTGAAGATCATGAGCAACACTTGAGGCTGGTACTCTAAAAGCTTCGTGAATACAAGCTTTATGCCAAGTTGAAGAAATACGAGTTCTGGTTGGAGGAGATAGCATTTCTTGGGCACGTAGTATCAAGTCGTGGAATATCGATTGACCCGGCAAAGATTGAAGCTATTCAAAGCTGGGGGTAACCTAAATCAGTGACCGAAGTACGTAGCTTTCTTGGTTTAGCTGGTTATTATCGGAGATTCGTGGAAGGATTTTCTCAAATCGCTACTCCATTAACTCAGCTGACTCGAAAAGATACAAAGTTCGGTTGGAGCGAAGAATGTGAACAGAGTTTTCAAGAACTCAAGAGGAGACTCATTTCAGTACCTGTTCTAACAATACCATCTGGCTCGGAGGGATTTGTCATCTACAGTGATGCTTCAAGCAAAGGGTTGGGATGCGTTCTCATGCAACATGGAAAAGTCATAGCCTATGTATCAAGACAACTCAAGGAATATGAGAGGAATTATCCTACTCATGATCTAGAGTTGGCAGCTGTTGTCTTTGCACTTAAAATTTGGAGGCATTACTTGTATGGGGAGAAGGTGGAGATCTTTACGGATCATAAAAGCCTCAAATATTTCTTCACTCAAAAGGAACTCAACATGCGACAACGACGTTGGCTTGAACTGTTGAAAGATTATGATCATACCATTCAATACCATCCTGAAAAAGCAAACGTGGTAGCTGAAGCATTGAGTAGAAGATCATATGCAAGTACGAGTGCAATATTGTCAACACAAAGGCCCATTTTGTGTGACTTGCAAAGGATAGAGATAGAGTTAAAGACTCCAGGGACCCATGTGATGATGGTGAATATACGAGTAGAACCAACTTTAATCGATAAAGTTAAAGCTGCTCAAGCTACAGACCTGGAGCTGATGCGTATGAGGAAGAAAGTGCAAGAAGGTGCTATGCCGGAAGCAAGAATCGATGAAGAAGGAATACTTCGAGTCAACTCCAGACTTTGTGTTCCTAACAATCCTGATTTAAAGTATAAAATCATGATGGAGGCGCACAACACACTGTTTGCAATCCATCCTGGAAGTACCAAAATGTATCATGATCTTCGTCATACATTTTGGTGGAGCAATATGAAGAAAGAGATAGCGCTGTTTATCTCGAGGTGTTTAACTTGTCAACGAGTCAAGGCGGAGCATCAAGTACCAAAAGATCCATTGCAACCACTTGAAATTCCAAAATAGAAGTGGGAGCACATTACCATGGATTTCGTTACCGGTCTTCCTAGGGTTTCTCAAGGTATTGATGCGTTTGGGTCATTGTTGATAGATTGACCAAGTCTGCTCATTTCTTACCGATACGAGAAACTTATACACTTGAACGTCTTGCTCGTATGTACATAAATGAGATTGTAAGACTGCATGGTATGCCAGTATCCATAGTTTTTGATCGAGACCCAAGATTCACTTCACGATTTTGGGTTAGTTTACAAAAAGCTATGGGCACAGATTTACGATTTAGTTCGGCATATCATCCTCAGACGGACGGACAATCAGAAAGGACTATTCAAACTCTAGAAGATTTATTAAGACTCTATGTCCTTGACTTCAAGGGAAGTTGAGACAAGTTCTTACCATTGGTGGAGTTTTTCTATAACAACAGTTATCAAGCAAGTATTGGCATGGCTCCATTCGAAGCATTGTATGGAAGAAAATGTCGTTCTCCAGTATGCTGGGATAAGGTGGGTGAAGCAACGTTGTTGGGACCGGAGTTGGTACGTATGACTACAGAAAAGATTCAAACGATCCGACAACGTATAAAAATCTCACAAGATCGACAAAAGAGTTATGCTGATCTTCATCGAAAGGACGTGGAATTTGATATAGGAGATCATGTGTTCTTACGTGTTGCTCCATGGAAAGGAGTTACGAGATTTGGAAAGAGAGGAAAGCTCAATCCTCGATTCATCGATCCATTTTTAATCCTCGATCGAGTAGGAACTGTGGCTTATAGACTAGCTTTACCGCCAAGTATGTCTCGTGTTCATAACGTTTTTCACATATCCATGTTACGCAAATATGTGGAAGACCCGAACCACATTATTGAGTTATAACCGGACGAAATAGCAGAAGATTTGACGTATGAAGAAGTTCCTGTTCAAATCTTGGATAAGAAGGAGCATATTCTACGCTCCAAGGTTATACCTCAAGTCAAAGTTTTGTGGAGAAACCACGATGTTGAGGAAATGACTTGGGAGTTAGAATCTGAAATGAAGTCAAGGTATCCTTACCTCTTCGACATACCAGGTACGTACCCTAATTTCGAGGGCAAAATTTCATAAGAAGGGGAGGTTGTAAGACCCCAATTTTTTTAAATAAAGATGAATTTTCTATAAATATCATTTTTGAATATTATGGAGTTAATTTGATATAATGTTATAGTTGTGGGTAATATTTATAAATTTTGCAAAGTACGCAAGTTGTTATATAATATTCGATTGGTCGGGGAATATTCATTTTAACAGGAAATATTCGTACAACGGCACAATCATTGGTGGACCCCACAATGGAATTATTATCGGATTGAGAAAACGACAAAAATATTTTATTAAAAATAACGGCGAAAGTTTTACCATTGATACTGTTGAACTACTCGGTAGTAAAAGTACAGTAATACGTGTGGTTGCATAGTAGCACACGATATTGATTATTAATGCTTATGTGAGAAGTCACTCAGTTTGATTCAATTATTGTCAGTTAATAATATGAATTATTTAGCGATAATGACGTTTTGTTTTATTCGTATTATTAACGTAATAAAACAGAAACATCTTTTTATATAAAACAAAATACTTTATTAAAGTTATTCTATAAATAGAATATATTATATTTTATTTAAAAGATTTTTCTTTAAATATGGACCGTCAGATTAAAGTAATCAATCTGGACCGTTCATGGATTAGTTACTATGCATTCTATTTTTCTATAAATAGCAGCTCATTCCTTCATTATTTCTTACGAATTCACTGAACTCTAGAGAGAGAAACTATAGAGAGAAACTATAGAGAGAGAGAAGAAGAGTATTCTGCTACTTAACTACTTCCTTATTTCAGCTCTTCTTTAAAACGGTAAGGGGTGTTATTCTTTCTTATTCATGAAGAGAACTGTTGTTATTCCATTTATTATTATTCTGTTGGAATAACCTGTATACGCGGTCTACCCTATACTTGGTGACATTCTTCTATTATTCTGTTGGAACATCCTGTCTGTGTGTTTTACACCGGACCTGGTTCCGTTTTTATTATTATTATGTTAGAACATCCTGTCTGTGTGTTTTACACCGGACCTTGTTCTGTTTTTATTATTATTCTGTTGGAACATCCTGTCTGTGTGTTTTACACCGGACCTGGTTCCGTTTTTATTATTATTCTGTTGGAACATCCTGTCTGTGTGTTTTACACCGGACCTGGTTCCGTCTTGTTATTATTCTGTTGGAACATCCTGTCTGTATTTTACACCGGACCTGGTTTCATTATTTATTATTCTGTCGAAATATCCTGTCTGTGCGTTTACGCCGGACCTGGTTCCATTATTTATTATTCTGTTGGAATAACCTGTCTGTGCGGTCTATCGCATGCCGGGTGATTTCTTTTGTTATTCCATTCTTTATTATACTCAGTTGGTTAAGTTTTGACTTCTATACTCCATGAAATTAGTGGAATATCCTTGATAATTACGTTTCATCCAGTATCTTTTCATGAAAATATTCTTCTAAGCATTCTTGAATTTTACTCCACAAAGCAGTATCATGTTGACAATTTGGATGTTGTTAATTCTTGGATAAATTAATTCTTGAACTTGTTTTATTGAATTCTTATATCATTGTCATCATCCTCATGTTTATAAAATGTTGAAAGTCATCTGTGGCCTGTAGTGCATAGATGGACTTGGTATGATTATGACCAGGGATTATTCGGTATAATCATGACCGTAATATTATAAATGATGTGGTAAAAGTCCTCATTAGCCGTAGTGCATTGATGGACAGTTGTTGGCATGATCATGACCATTAATGAATACACGAATATCCTTGGCCGTAGTGCAGGGGTGATTCGATGATGTGGATTATTTTATTAAGCTGAGTCCCAGCGATAACAGTGTTGAAAAACCTTTTAAATCATAAAAGATAGTATAGTTTATTTTATACTTGACTCTTTTAATGGATTGCTTGTTCCGCTGCAGTTAAACTTGATGTCTATTATATTTTATCAGTGTAACACTGTTGAAGGCTAATGATAATTTATTCTGCATTATCTTAGTCATAATATTTCTTACTGGGCTAGTTGAGCTCACCCTTTCTTTCACTGTTCTCTTCAGGAAATGAGAACGTAGCTGGGCAAGTCGGGGAACGGAGTGATGGTCCGAATGATAGTATTAGTTAGTAGTCCTCACCATTCTATGTAATAGTGTGTTAATAAATGTAATGAGGACTCCTTTTGAGTATGAATACTCTCTAGAAGATAATATTTGTATTCAAACTCACAGTTTATGTTTTATCGTATTGTACACGACAGTTGTATTTGTATTCTATACTATGTATCTGACGACCCAAGATGGGTGATGTATACCTAATTTTGGGGGCGTCACAGTTGTCCCATTAACAATGATACTTGACTAGGGACATTTAAGAGCAATGATACTAATTATAATTATATAATCTCATGTTCAAGTCACTTACTTGAAACTATATAATTTGTATCAATATTCTAAGGACTTTTATTATGTTAACATTTATATAACGCAGTAAATAAAACCATAATAAAATCATCCATTTATTTAATCAAATATAATATCAAAATGTTAAACAATTATATCAAATAATTGGCCTCTAGGGCATAAACTCTAACAGGTTGCGCCTGATTTGTACTAAGGAGACGCGCGGCTGCGCGGCTCCCAGTTCAAACCAGGGCTGAGCAATCATTTGCTTAGCCTAGCTTGCCCATCCTTACATATATAACATATATTAACATGTTAAGGGTCCTTTCGCATCTTCCAAGTTTAATCTAGGTCCTATTTTGCATCATATGGTTCCAAGTTGGACATCTTAACAAATTAAGGCCATTCAAGGTTATGAAACCACTAAGTCTAACATGATTGATTCTTAAACATATGAGGTAGTCATATAACTCATTTTAGACATGCTTCCGAGTATTCAAATCACATATGTGTAATTAACATCGTTTTGTTTTGAAATATGCTTCATTTATGCTTTACTTGAATTACGATACTTAAGCATGATGATATATATATTTATTATACATGAGTGAGTCTAAGAGTATTATCCAACATGTTCACAATTATCAAATTTCAACACTCAAGGTAGTATATTAACATTCACGTTTAAAGTTCATATTTTCATTTAGTAAAGCTTACTAATAAGTTTAACATGATCATGCTTCATTATCGAATTCATATACTTAAGTTAGTATATCCGACATGCATTTCAAAACCATACTAACATGCTTGCAAGATCATAATATGCATTACCCCAAGTTCAAAATTTCTAGTTTTCGAAATCTTGACGTTTTTTGAAAACTCAACTCAAATTAAGCTAACACAATGTACTATGTTCAAAACAATATCTACCCACATGCTAGGGTTATTTATATGCATAACCTAACTATCATAGCATGCTCAGAACAATACAGAAACATTAAAGCAATATCTGGGAAAAACACCACGCGCGACCGCGCGGTATTAAGCTATAGAAGTGGCGCGGCTGTGGCACTTCGAGCAGAATAAAAAATTATGGCTCTGGTTTTGCAGAGCCTTATGACATTCACTACTAAACTTGCAACCAGACTAACTGCAAGGCTCCTAGACATGCATACAAGCTCAGGTAACACCATGACATGCTAATCCATACCAATTAGCAGAGAATTCAACAATTACAAGAATTTGACAAACTTCAAAATTAAGAATATAAATAGAAATTTAACCTCCTTGAAGCTTGAATTAAACTCTCTCACTACTCTGATTATACCTCTACAATTGCTCAGAAATCTTCACTCTCAAACTTGGAATTCACAGATAATTCTTAGCAACAAGAAATGAAGAAGTGTAACTGCTATTTATAGAAGAACACAAAACCAGACAATTGTTTTACTCTAAGGTTTGAACCCAAGTGTAGAAGAAGAATACAATGGACAAGAGGAAGTTGGCCAACCACCCCACCTCAGCCATTAGCCTAGCCATCATCACAACAACCTCTAGCTTCAACATTTTCCTCTTAGCCTTTCTCATTTTTCTGAGTTTCACGTAATAGGTAGGGGATAGGCCATTGGCCTAATACGTAACTAGCAACTGAGACTTCTAATTTGGGATAAGGTTTAAATCTCAGTAACTGCTTAGCTCACTTCACTTACTTTGTTATCCAAAAATGGTTTTAATGCCCAAGTGTTACTATAATAGGAAATTTGGGAGTAATTATACACTCACATCATATAATCCATATAGATTAGTTCAGTCTAATTATTATTTATAATATGTATGGACTCCATTTAATTGCCCACTAGTAATTAATATCCCCGTAAAACTTTATTATTCCAGTTATACCCACTTATTGGAATAGCTGAAATTCTTTGACAGAGTACATCTTTTAATGTTTTCACACATACTTATTATCTCATAAACAATTGTTTATGTAGCTTATAATTCCCTACACTTTATTATATAGTTTGTATATATATATATTAATGTGTCACACCACATTTTCTTTTTAATGCAAGAACTATATAATAACACACACATTAATTAATAATATCATTCTAATTATGCAATTTACTTTACTCATAATAACAATTAATAATCACATAACATTAATTAATTACCAATAAAAATTAATTAATATTCTACAATATCAATTAACAATTAATATAAATAAATTGTTCACTTAATAATTCCTTCATCGATTAATATTACTATTAATATTTAACCGAAATTCTTTAATAATAAAGAACAATTAATATAGATTAATTGTTCGCTTAACAATTTTTTCGTTAATTAATATATTCATTAATATTTCCCATCACCGTGCCACGCTAGGCTTTCAATGAGTTCATCACAAATTCTATATATTCTCAATTATTCAATTGTTCAATATAATTGAGTTAACTCATCTCGTAACACAAAATCATTTATATTCAAATTAATATTCATTTCCATTAATATATTCGTTTAATAAGACGTGGAAATTCTTGGGTATTACATCCTCCCCCCCTTATAAAAATTTTGTCCCGAAATTGCTACAAGGTTACACAAACAGATGGGGATAATCTCTCATCATCCTATCTTATAATTCCCACGTAGCCTCGTCGACATCGTGGTTACGCCAAAGTACTTTTACAGAGAAAATAACTTTATTTCTCAAGGTGTGCTCTTTCCTATCAAGAATTTGGACAGGAATTTCTTCGTGTGCTAAATTCTTCTCTACTTGAATGGGTTCATAAGAAATCACGTGCTTGTAGTCAGACTTATATGGACGCAACACGAATATGTGAAACACGTTATGGATGTGCTCCAACTTAGGTGGTAGTGCAACTTTATACGCTATTTCGCCCACTCGCTTTAGTATCTCGAACGGTCCTATGAATCTTGGACTCAGTTTTCCTTTCTTACCGAAATGGATCTTTCCCTTCCATGGAAATACCTTCAAGAATACAAAACTGCCAACTTTAAAATCTTGATCTTGCCGATGCAAATCTGCGTACTTCTTCTAGCGATCTTGAGCTGCTACCAGTCTGGCCCTTATCACTATCCCCACATCCGTGGTTTGTTGTACTAACTCCGGTCTGAGTATTCGTCGTTCTCCGACTTCGTCCCAACATAATGTCGTTCTACACTTCCTTTCGTAAAGAGCTTCGTACGGTGGCATGTAGCCAAAAACTTGTTGGTTGTTTTACCGATCAATATATGCGTGCAAGTATACACGGTCAACAAGTAATAAAAAGTAAGTAAAGTATCGTTCCCACGGAGAATTAACTAATAAATTTCACCAAGCACTAGCCCATAACCATTTCAGTCTTATTTAAACGAATGATTTAATATTTTTTTATTTAAACTGTGAAATCAAATAAACCTAACTATTCCTAGAGTGAGACTAGATAATGAAGATCTGAGATTACAATTTCATCTATTGAATCATTTAAATCTATACACTCCCTATTAAGCCACATTACTTGCACTGGATTGCTAGTCGAGAACACAAAGTAAAGTACAGCCATATCCCAATGTACCATACTCATATCACATATAATGCACAATTGATAGAATACACATGAACACCCACATTACCTAAACCACTGCATGTCTATGTGATTTACAAATAATTAGGATTTAAGCCCAAATTCTCAGATGACTACAAGCGATGCCTTGGTATATGTCTATCCTAAGCACGAATCATATATTCCGTCACCATGTAGAACATACAAACGCAAGCTATTAAGATCAAATCTAAACCCATACTCCGTCTTTCAAGTTCATATGAGTTATCACAGTAATTGATGGCCAATCAACTAAGCAAATAAGCATGAATCATAATAGACAATCCCATAACAATCAATAAGGCTAACAATGAAGTATGTCAAAATAAACTAGGCAATAGATTCTATTGCAATCCCAAATTAGAATTTAACTCATAGTTGAATTAAAATCCATGATCCACAATTGAATATACATTGAAAGATTCAAATAGAAGTAAAGAGAGTTAGGGATTAAGAATAGTAAATCTGAGTTTCTTCTCTTCTTTCACATCTGAACTTCTAATGTTCTTCAATTGCTTCAATCCCCAAATCATAGCTAATCTAGGGTTCTAATCTAATCTAATCGAATAAGGAAATTAAAGAAAAGAACAGAGCATATGTAATGTCGATTGATCCCCCCAAGGGTGGAATCCTACTTTACATCACGATAATACGTCTCTTATAAGCCCTCCATGAACCCCCCATTCAAATTTCAAATTTAAAAATTGAATCAACAACAGCTTCAAAGGACTCGCGCGGTCGCGCGAGATCCTAGTACAAAACGGGTGCGGGCACGCGTGTATGTAATTTTAACTTTTGCAGGCTGATGGCGCGGGCACGCGAGATTTAGCTTATTCAGCTGCGCGGCCGCGCGGCTTTAGTATTCTACATACTGAAGTTCTGCTACTGTTGCTTGTTTGTTCTGCTGCTTGTTTGTTGGTCCTTCAACCATGCTTAGCTCCTTTTCTACACACGTTCCACTTGCCATACCTTAGCTAGCCTCATACCGCCTTACCAATGTCAAACTATGCCATTTTCTGCATTTCCATACCATAGGAGTTCTAATTACGAGTTATGCAAAATAAACATAAAATGCACTAAAAACATACTAAAATGTACTTGAGATGAGCATAATTCTCGTGAATTGATATCCAATAAGTAGGTATAAAACCTACTTATCAATACTCGCATGGTAACTATTATTATACGCAAATTCGACTAAGGGTAGGTGGTCGTCCCAATTTCCCTTGTAGTCCATCACGCAAGTCCTAGGTATGTCCTCTAGCATTTGTATTGTTCGCTCACTTTGTCCGTCTGTCTGAGGATGTTAAGCAGTACTTAATCTTAGCTGTGTTCCCATTCTCTCTTGCAAGCTTTTCCAAAATTTTGACGTGAAACGCAGGTCTCGGTCCGAAATAAGCGATACCGGCACTCTATGTCGTGAAACAATTTCCTTTACGTACAGACTCGCTAACTGATTCAAACTGTAGCGGATCTTAACTGGTAAGAAATGTGCGGTCTTTGTAAGTCGATCCACGATACCCCAAATGACATCCAAACCTTTCTGCGTGACTGGAAGTTCTACCACGAAATCCATCGTAATATGCTCCCATTTCCACTCCGGTATTTCCAACGGTTGTAGCAACCCACTCAGCCACTGATGCTCTGCTTTTACGCTTTGACAAGTCAAACATCTACTAACGCACTCTGCGACTTCCCGTTTCAAATTGGGCCACCAAAAATGTTACCTCAAGTCTTGGTACATCTTAGTACCTCCCGGATGAACGGAATATGTCGTATTGTGTGCCTCGTGCAAAATCTCTTCTCTTAACTCGGTTACCGCCGGTACCCACACTCTCCCTTTGAATCTTAAGATACCGTCTTTATCTATTCGAAATTTTTCTTCCCCATTTTTGGTGATCCTCTTCTTGATTTTCTCACATTCTCCATCTTTCTCCTGTGCTTCCTTTACTCTAACCAATAATGTCGGACAAGCTTCCATTACAAATAATTTCTCTTCAGACCTCTCGGGTCCCTTCACTTCTATTTCCAACTTCTCTATATCTCTTATTAACTCCTCCTGAGTTGTCAATTGAAATAATTTCTCCCTTCCTTTCCTGCTCAGAGTGTCGGCAACTACGTTTGCCTTCCTCGGGTGATAAAGAATATCACAGTCATAATCTTTGATCAATTCTAACCACCTTCTCTGATGTATGTTCAACTCCTTCTGCGTGAAGATATATTTCAGACTTTTGTGGTCCGTGTATATCTCACATTTCTCTCCGTACAAATAATGCCTCCATATCTTTAACGTAAAAACTACTTCCGCTAACTCTAAGTCATGAGTAGGGTATCATTTTTTGTTATCCTTCAATTGTCGTGATGCATATGCAATGACTTTGTCATGCTGCATCAGCACATAGCCCAGTCCTCTATATGATGCATCACTATACACCACAAATCTTCCTGTATCAACTGGTAATGATAATACAGGTGCCTCGCTTAACCTCTTCTTCAACTCTTGAAAACTTTCCTCGCATTTGTCGGTCCATACAAATTTCACCGTCTTCCTCGTCAGATTAGTCAACGGGGTCGCTATCTTAGAAAAATCTTGGATAAATCTTCGATAGTACCCGACTAACCCTAATAAACTTCTTACCTCCATCGGTGTTCTCGGTTGTTCCCAATTACTTACCGCTTCGACCTTTTCGGGGTCTACTGAGATTCCATTCTCATCCACTACGTGGCCTAAGAATTGAACCTTCTTCATCCAAAATTCACATTTTGAAAACTTTGCATACATCTTCTCCTTTCGTAGTGCCTCCAAAACAATCTTTAGATGTTCGGCGTGTTCTTCCTCTGTCTTCGAGTAGATCAAAATGTCGTCGATAAAAATTACTACGAATTTATCCAAGTATGGCTTGAAAACTCGATTCATCAATTCCATGAATGCTGCCGGAGCATTAGTCAAACCAAATGACATTACCAAAAACTCGTAATGTCCATAACGGGTTCGAAACACAGTCTTTGGAATGTCCTCATCCCATACTTTCAGTTGATGATATCCTATCCATAATTCGATCTTCGAGAAACATTTCGCTCCCTTCAGTTAATCAAACAAGTCATCTATCCTCGGCAATGGATATCTGTTCTTGATCATTACTCGGTTTAATTCTCAATAATCGATACAGAGCCTCATCGATCCGTCATTTTTCTTAACGAATAACATTGGTGCTCCCCAAGGAGACACACTCGGTCGAATGTAACCCTTATCCAATAACTCTTGAAGTTGTATCATCAATTCCTTTATTTCTACTGGCGCCATACGGTATGGAGCTTTCGAAATTGGTGCCATTCCCGGTGCTAAGTCAATTACAAATTTGATTTCTCTGTCTGGCGAAAGACCAAACTGATCGTCTGAAAACACATCACGAGATTCATTTACTACGGGTATATCTTTAATTTCTACTCCCTTTTTCCGAGTATCCACAATGTAAGCTAAATACCCTATACATCCTTTTCTAAACAATTTCTTTGCCTTCATCATCGTAACGCAACACGATTGCTTAAGCGATGAGCTACCATGAAACACTACCTTAGACTTACTCGGAGTCTGAAGGTTCACACACTTGTTATGACAGTCAATTACCGTCGCATGGTTATATAACCAATCCATTCCCAGTATTACGTTAAATTCTCCTAGTCTAATAGGAATCAAGTCTACGCTCAGCTCATGTTCTCTAATGTTTGCGCGATAATTTCGATACACGTATTCTACATGGATTATTTCCTTATTCGCAACTTCTACGTTCAAGGAATCTTCTAAACGTTCTCGGGGTGTACTAAGTTTACTAGCAAATTCTTCAAATATAAAATAACAGGTGGCACCCGAATCAAATAATATATAAGCATTTATATTATTGATTGGGATTATACCTGACACCACGTCCTTCGCAGCTACTGCATCCTGGACTGTCATGTTAAAGGTTCGAGCGGTCAATCGGTTGGGTTGCACAGGTCCACCAATCATTAACTTGCTTCCTCCTCCCTGGCCTCCGCCAGCTCCACCGCTCCCTTTCTTCGAGTAATCCTTGATCTGGTGCTCTGTTGATCCACAAGCAAAACATCCTCTAATTTTCTTTGGCTTTGGGCAATTTGACGATATGTGCCCCTCTTGGCCGCAATTATAGCAAGTGCTCTTTCCCTTCCAGCACTCCCCTTGATGACTTCTTCCACACTTGTTGCAAGCTTCGGTCCTTTTCTTGAAGTTTCCCTGGTGACTTCCACCTTGATTATTGTTTCTATTGTTGTTGTTATTTTCCCACTTCCTCTTTCCAGAATTACTCCCTCCGCTGCTGCTTCCTTCACGATGCTCATTACCAGTGTTCTTGTTCTTCTTCTCATTATGATATAGACTTAAGGCCTCACTGCCACCTTCTGCAATGACTGCCTTCTCTAACAAGGTCGCAAAGGAATCAATCTGAAAGACTGATACCTTATTATACAACCACGGCTTTAACCCTTGCTCGAAGCGTTTCACCTTCCTTTCCTCATCCCCAACTTGGTGCTCCGCAAATCACGATAGTTCATTAAACTTAGTTACGTCTTGCGCCACCGTCATATCTCCTTGTTTTAACTCTAAGAACTTCACTTCCATCCTACTCTTCATACTCTTTGGGAAGTAGTTCTTGAAGAACAACGTCGTAAACCTCTCCCATGTTATCGTTCCTTCCCCCGCTCTCTGCTGATTAGTTTTCTACCAATAGTTCGCTTCGCCCCTCATCATGTATGTGGCAAATACTGTCTTCTGGTCTTCACCCACACGAGCTATAGTGAAGGCCTTCTCGATCTCCTTGATCTAGGTTTACGCTACTATCGGGTCAGTAGTTCCCGTGAACTCTTGGGGTCCTACACTCTTAAAATTTTTAAAGGTTGTTACTGGGACAGCTTGAGGAACGGGCGGTACGGGTTTGTTTCTTCCCCTCAAAGCTTCTCCCAATAAATCTATAAGTCCCTGTATCGGATCTACTGGTCCTCTCTCATCATTAATTGACTCTTCTAGGACAGTTATTCTACGTCTGGACGACATTTTCTGCATCATAAAATTTTCATTTAATTATCTAATTATAACACTTAGAAACTTCTCTATTGAAAAGAACTAAAGGTTTATAATACGTTTCTGAAATAAGACCATTTATATTCATATGCCAAATGGTTACAATACATGTTCTTTTCTAGCATACTGCTATAAACGATAACATATATCCCCTAGTATCACAAAAAACGGAGACAACACTAGCTACTACCCCTCCTAACACTTTTCAAAAGTTAGGTTTACTAACATCTCACATCTTACACAAAAGACGGAGATCAAACAATAACAATTTAACGACATATAAATAAAAATACTACATTATTGAGCTTCATCCTCTAGACTTAATCTAACATCCCACGCTCCACGGCGCTCTGATATTCCTTCTGTGTAATGTGCACCACCATGTCTCTACTTATGGTATGCTGGGTTTGTCCTTGCTCAGCTGGGTAATGATTTACCCCATCGATCAATCTCTCCATGGCCGTGCGTAGAGCATGGCCCATCTTGTTTATCTTCCTCCTCTTGCACCGCACCTCATCCTCTAGATCATCCACCCTGTCATTAGATTCCTCCCACTTTTCCTCGAAGTGAATCCTATCCATCACCTCCATCTCTAACTGAGTTTGGAAAGCCTACTTCTCCGTCCTCTCACTCAAAACCCTCTGCTCTATTTCTTCTAGCTTCCCTGCCAGCTCAACGTTCCTCGCCACTGATCGGTGAAACAAGGTCCCTATCTAGATCCCTGCCTCCTTACGGTGAACAATTTCCACCTTTATCTCCTGCATCACTAGTTGCCTATCAAGAGTCTCAGTCTTTAGCTCCTCGACTCTACATCCTAATTTCAAAATCTGTTCTTCATATTCTACCAACATTCGATCCTCGAAAGTAGTCCCGTCAGAGTCCTCCATAGGCTCGGGCTCCTCCTCCGGATCAGACTCCTCAGGTAGAGGCTCCATCTCTTCCTCCTCATCATCATCATCAATAGGGGATACTACTGATATAGGCTCTGCTATCAAGGGTGCCTCATATACCACGTGGATATCACGCGGCTCCTCCTCTACTACGCGGCTAGGTCCTCTCATGTCAGTCATCCTACAATCACCAACATAAGATAAGACAAATAACAACTCCATTAGAATGTTAAATAACATAAGTTCATTGTATAGAATGAAGTTATATTTCATAACACACTAGGTCTCTCGAGGAAAACTCTACATGAGTTTTATCCCCTTCCTAACTTCTAAGTTTTCCTATGTTATAATCTAAGTACTCTCGTTCCTAAGGTTTATAACTATAGCTTGGATACCAACCTGTGACGCCTCCAAATTCGGACCGCCACTTGGTCACTCGAATTTGGTTGGTCACGTGCTCAAAGTATTACCATAATAACTAAAATCCCATATTCACAACGAAAGATCTAATTTAAGAAAATATACAATGATTTATTATAATTATTTCTCTAAGTCTCACAACCTACAGTGCTTAATAGATTACATAATAATATCGAATAAAGACTTATTACATAATCCTACTTAAGCTTAAACATAGTCTGAAAACAGTTTTATTACAACATAAGTCTTAAACATAAAGGGACAAGCTAGTCGGTAGCCTTGCCATTGCCCTTGTTTATCCCAGATACACTTCCCTGTTTCGCCTTATGTAAGAGTCTAACTTTTATAAATAAAGATGAATTTTCTATAAATATCATTTTTAAATATTATGGTGTGGATTTAATATAATGTTATAGTTGTGGGTAATATTTACAAATTTTGCAAAGTATGCAAGTTTTCATAAAATATTTGATTGGCCGAGTAGTATTCATTTTAACAGGAAATATTCATACGACGGCACAATCATTAGTGGACCCCACAACGGAATTATTGTCGGAATGAGAATACGACAAAAATATCTTTTTATAAAAATAACGGCGAAAGTTTTACCGTTAACTGTTGAAATACTCGGTGTTAAAAGTACAGTAATACGCGTGGTTGTATAGTAGCACACTGTATTGATTATTGATGCTTACGTGAGAAGTCACTCAGTTTTGTTTAATTATTGCTACAATAATTGCTGCATAATATCTCACGTTATTTGATTCAATTATTGTCGATATTTTATATATTATTAAATCAATAATTGAGACGATACATTTATTCATATTATTATTTGTAATATTAACGATGTCTAAAAAGTTCTGTCGATGAGAGGTTTGGTCACCTAATTGCGCGCCAATAGGGAGAAATCCTTATTGGAAAGCCCCCTCTTTCCTGGGAACGATCTGGTTGTTAAATATTGTGAATAATAATAGTGATGAATAAATGTTGTTAAAAATATTGAGAGAATTTTTATGAAGTATTTGTTATAAATTTTACTTATTTTATGGACCCTCATTTACCTATTTTTTTTAAAATAATCGGAAGGAAGTTATCAAGTATATATATATATATATATATATATATATATATATATATATATATATATATATATATATATATATACAGAAAGGATCAAGAGTAGAACTCTTAAGTAGTAGAACTCCCTTAAATAATAGAATTGTATCAAAACGACGTAGTTTTGATAAGACGCGGTGATATTTTTGTAAATACCATGCCACCGCGTATTTACAAAAATACCACCGCGTCTTATCAAAACTACGTCGTTTTGATACAATTCTATTATTTAAAGAAGTTCTACTACTTAAGAGTTCTACTCTTGATCCTCCCCCTATATATATATATATATATATATATATATATATATATATATATATATATTAAAAGATTTGAAATTGGGGTAGGGGGAGTTATCTTTAATGGGAGGGAGTTTAGTTATTATAACATATATATATATACATATAACTTAACATGCCGTATAAGGCATGACATATATATATATATATATATATATATATATATATATATATATATATATATATATATATAATTTAAAGTTTTTATTTTATTAGAATATTTTATTGCATAATGATGAATAGTAAAAATCAGAAATTCATGCGAATTCGGCCAAAGAAGCGTCTGTGAATTCGTTTACTGTTTGCCCGTGATTTTTAGCTTCTAAATAGTATCCTTCCATTTTCCTATAAATAGGATGCTTACTTAGAATTGAAAATCACACCAGAATCAGAGAATTCTTCTTCTATAACATTGAGCATATTTTTTTAGAGTTTTAAGAAGTTTTGAGCGTAGAAAACCGTGAAAGTTTTCTTCAAGAATATCCCCGCTATACCAGTTAGAATACTCTTCTTTTCAAGGTAAGAGATATTATTTTTGTTTAGTATTCGTACGAAATAATATTTTTTTTCATACTCTGTAGTATGTAAGTAATATTATTTCATTTCAGATTTCGAATTCTATACTCATTTTGTTAAGTTTTGACTTCTATACTCCATGAAATTAGTAGAATATCCTTGATATTTGCGCTTCATCCAGTATCCTTTTATAGAAATATTATCATGAGCATTCTTGATAAGTTTTAATATTTTTATGCCAGACTACTATTCACGAAGTACTATTCCCGAATTACTATTCACGGGGTACTATTCACTTAGTTACTATTCACCCGGGGTACCATTCATGATAAAAATTAATTTCTTTTCGGTCCAAATTATTTTTGATACAATATTATTCTTGAATTTTAGTCCACAAAGCAGTATCATGTTGATAATTTAGAAATTATTAAATTTTGGATCAATTAAATTATAAATCTTTAAAAATTTATCCTTTGTTTTCTTTTAATTGAATTCTTATATCATTGTCATCATCCTCATGTTTATATTATTATGAAAGTCATCTTTGGCCCGTAGTGCATAGATGAACTTGGTATGATTATGACCAGGGATTATTCGGTATAATCATGACCGTAATGTTACAAATGATGTGATAAAAGTCCTCATTGGCCCGTAGTGCATTGATGGACAGTTGTTGGCATGATCATGACCATTGATGAAAATACGAATATCCTTGGCCCGTAGTGCATGGATAATTTGTGGTCGTGATACTAATGAATATCCTTGGCTGTAGTGCAGGGATGATTCGATGTTGTGGATTATTTATTAAGCTGAGTCTCAGCGATAAATTTTTTGATAAACTTTTAAATCATAGAAGATAGTAGATATCATGCTCTACTTGACTCTTCTAATGGATTGCTTGTTCCGCTGCAGTTAAACTTGATGTTTATTATATTTTATCAATTTAACACTGTTGAAGGCTAACGATAATTTATTCTGCATTATCTTAGTCATAATATCTCTTACTGGGCTAGTTGAGCTCACCCTTTGCTTTCATTGTTCTCTTCAGGAAATAAGAATATAGCTGGGACTAGTCGGGGAACGGAGTGACGGTCCAGATGGTAGCATTAGTAGTCCTCACTATTCTGTGAAATAGTGTGATAATAAATGTAATGAGGACTTATTTTGAGTTTGAATACTGTCTAGAAGACAATATTTATATTAAAACTCACAGCTAATGTTGTATAATTAAGTTTATATTTGTTTTCAGTACCACGTATTTGGCGACTCAGAATGGGTGATATATACCTATTTTGGGGGCGTTACAGTTGGTATCAAAGCATAGGGATATGATCCCTGGCTGAGATGTGAGACAAGACCTAAGAGGGGAGATACGGAGAATTCCTTCGCTAGTATAACCTACCTAAGTTTATTTGATATTTAATTGGTCGGTCAGAGTATAGGGATAATATGTTGTATGTCAATTAACCATTGTTTTGTGGCAGTATTTGAAAATGACATCCGAGAATGTTGAGAATAGCAATGGAGCACATGAGACCGTTGAATCACCAATGATCAATACCCAGGATAATGCGCATCAGGAAGGTAATAATCCTCAGGAAAACAACAACACTGACCAAATGATAAACGATGGGATGTTCAGAGGTTTTATGCAATTCATACAACATCAGGCGAGAGCAACTCCTATTCAAAATGCATGTGGAAACACTGACAACTCACGAACGGTCACCGCTAAACAGTTCAAGGAGCTGGGACCACCAGAGTTTATTGGAGAGCCAAAACCACTTAAGGCGGAGACATGGATAAAGCAGATTACCAAGATATTTGATATCTTGGGATACTCCGAGGAGCAAAAGGTTCCCTTTGCCACCTTTATGTTGCGAGGAGAGACAGATTACTGGTTGGAATCACTACTACAAAACAGTAAATAGACAACGCGGAAAAAACGTTGTGGTTTCATTCAGCAAAACGTCGTGGTTAAGGGTGTCATCTATTTGACACCCTTACACAACATTTTTAAAATGCTGTAGTTAAGCACATTATACAACGTTTTTTAAGAAAAAAATGTTGTAGTTTTATTTTCCATAAATTAGCAGATGCTTGAAAACGTTGTAGAATGTATGATTCCACAACGTTTTGTGGATAAAAATGTTGTAGTTTAATATATCAGACAACGTTTTTAAAATATTGTAGATAAAAAAAAATGTTATAATTCACCTATATTACCACCTATATTACCAGTGAACCTACAATCTGCTAATGTCATGATATATAACTAAAAAAGGTCTAAATTCTCATTTAAATTTAAAGCCAAAATATATCAACCATTCAAAATAACAATTCATGACCTCAGTACAGAAGAAAACAAAATATGAAACTGAACTTGCACTCAGAGGCCTAGCCTTCGCAAATAATATTCACAATTCATGACCTCAATACATATATGATATATAAACAAAACATAAGAGTTCGATGGTAGTTGAACTTTTCATACAAACATTTAATCGCATCTGAAGCCATAACCGACATGACTTCAAAATATCGGGAAGGTTTCGTGTTACATATTGTTTAGCATTTCAAGAAAGGAGCTTGAACAAAAGAAGCATTACATCTTTCGCTTGTTTGTGGGATTCTAACTCCCACAAGCCATGCACTCATCGCGATTACTCAAGGAGCAAACAATCTGTGCCAGTTTAGAATCATCATCATTTTCTGGCTGCTCCACCCTTTCCTGCTTTGAAATCAAAACTATAGAATATGTACCACAGTCAAAAACAGAAAATAGTTGAATAGGTAGGTAAGCTTTAGTGTGGCATTTTTTACCTTGAGCATGGAAGTGTCGACAGTGAACTTGATAGCATTAGCTGCAGCACGAGATCGCAGATAATACTTCACTGTTTTCAAGCCCTAGTATATCCAGGAACAAAAAAAAAAACTAGACATCAGAAAACATTACCAAATACTCATTCATTCGGTAGAAATAGTTGAAGCAGATATAAAAGCAGAGTTAAAGCAAACGTAATAAAGCCTTCAACTAAGACTGCTTGCCAGTAATTATAAGAATAAACATGTCTTCTCACACGCTAAGGCATGACAATCATTCTTCTGATAAACAGAATGCAACAGCAATGACATTATAAGAGATTATTGCTATTTTTTACATCACATAGAAGAAGAAAAATCTAGTATGGGATATCGTTAGTTAGATATGGAAACAACTAGTTTTCTTATTTGGTAGTGCCAATATTGTAACACCAGAGAAATGCATTATTACAAAACGTCAAAGCATGAAGACAAGCAGAACCCAGGACCAACAGATAGTAATCTACCCAATAAGGGAGTTCATCCCAAACGAAGGAGAGTGTCTATGGTTGTCTAAATTCAGTAATGTAATCTCAACCACTAAAATTACTTTGAATAAAATATGTACCTTGGACCAGGCATGGAAGTGCAAGGAAGTAAGCTTTCCGAAATTTGGTTGGTCCATATGTATGTTAAGGCTTTGACTCTGATCAATGTAGCATCCACGATCAATAGCCATATCAACCAATGTCTTTTGCTTGATCTCCCAAACAGTCCTGATTGCACAATTTTCTGTCAGTAAGGAGCTAAAGATAAGGAATGAGGAGAAAAAGACTCCAAATTTATGAGATTCATACTTGTATATAAGTCACAAATTATCAGGAATTTCTTTCATGTTCTGAACAGAGCAATTTTCATAAATGATTCTATTCTTAAGAGTGGGAGACGAAAGACCCATCTCGGTCAAGTCATGAAGAAGATGTTTGTTCACCACAACAAATTCACCACTAAAAGTAAAATTATTAATTAGAATCACATACACCAAGGGATGCCGATGTTAAAAAGAACAAACATAATATGACAGCTCTAACCAAACCTTAGAACTCTGCGACTGTAGATATTGGAAGTATATGGCTCAAAACACTCATTATTTCCAAGAATTTGGCTGGTTGAAGCAGTGGGCATCGGCACAACAAGAAGTGAATTTCTTACTTTGTTATTTTCTATCATTTGTCGAAGTGCAACCCAGTCCCACCTATTTGAAGGTGTTACTCCCCACATGTCTGGTTGAATAATTCCTTGTGGGGCAAAATAGTCATCGGTCAAATAATCAAATTGGAACAGAGAATATACACAACATCTTTTTATGAGATTATGAGATCTCCAACAATGTTAATCTATGGAATATCTGACATTAACAGACAATCATGTATATAATCAAGAATATGCTGTACATTATTAACATTCCCTTGAATAGGCAGTGAGAAAATTGTCCCAAGATTCAAAACCACATGAGTTGAAATTAAACAAAAAGTTAGTCCCAGAATAATCTAAATTTGCCAACACAAGGTACGACAACAATGCTAGACAGAAAGTAAAAGAGCCATAGATAAAGATCCACAATAAGACCAAACAAGTTCTCAAATGCAGTCGTATCCGAACTGCGAAAAGATCTGTCTGAGTTCTTTATCAGTTAAATCAGAATCAAGCCCTCCCACAAATATCTACAAGAGAATAAGGGTTAACAAAGTACCCAAGGCAGTTGTTAATTTATTCAGTAAGGGGGCAGACTCACTGTTGTGTTAGATGTATCAGTCTTAGACTGTGCACCATTTGTAGCAGCTCCTCCAAACAAAACCACAGCTAATGAAATAATTTGAGTTAATATTCAAACCATTTGCACAAAAAATATGAACATGACAGCCGCCGATGCTAACTAATCAGTTCAAAATAAGGGCTTAGAGGTTCTATTATGTGCATGACTTTTCCATCCTTCATAATCCATTAAAAGTAAAAAAGGAAAGCACAAAGTCATAAGAAAACTTAATGAAGCTCAAATTCGTACATAAACTAATACATATAAACTTCAGATGGCACCAAGGAAGTCCAGCCCTCGCCTAAGCACCAAGGAAGTCCTGGTAACCCAGATGGCCAGATGAGTGCCCAGCCTATCACCCAGCCCATTTCTACTCACGCAAGTATTGCCTAAGCAATGTAACAACAGGCTCACCTATACAGCCTCTTTTAGCTACATGAATCAAAATTAGATGTTCCAAAAAACAAAAATTCTATAATGCATCATGCAGCAGAGCAATTCAATTTTCAGACCAAAAATTCTATAATGCAGAAATTTAAAATTTCAAAATTGTGTAGTAAGCATAACAATATCCAAACCAAATATAACCAAGCACCCATAATTCCAAAAACAAATAATAAGCTACTGAACTAACCAAAAGTAGAGGAAAGTGCCTTAGAATAATTCTCAAAAGCATGCTCATATCATAACCGCATCAAACAAATACAATTCAAAATCCCCCAATATGGAAATAGATATTCAAACCCCAAATCCAATGATTAAAACTGACATGCAAGAAAACCCAATTTCAAGTTTATCAAGCCACTTCTTCTATGCCACAAAAACTTCAAATTCTCGCTCAAATACCAAAAACCTTGTTGCAATTACTTAAGAAAACATAGAAATAACTAAAAACCCATTAAAGATTAACTAATACACCATAAAATCAAAAAAATCAATAACAGGATACGAACCAAAATTCAGAAAGGTTATCACCCAAAAATCTTACATTGCAATGACAACAACATATTAAACGATCAAAAACCCAAACTGCATTATACTCAAAAAAACAAAATTAACCAAAACCCAAATCAAATAACAAACCCATTCTCATTTATGTAATAAATTATAAACACAATTACCAGCCAATGCCATCCGCCAAGTCCAACAGCCTTTTTCACAACGCCCTGAAGCCCAACAAGCATCGACGGTAGAAGAGAGGGACGACGAAGAAAAATACAACACACAAATGGGTATCTATAATATACATCATGGTAATCAATGGTACCAGAATCGATGATAAGAATTTTTCATAGGGTTATATTTAGGGAAAATTTGGGGGAATATTGAATTGGGAAAATGTACCAAGCTTAAGAGAGAAAGAAGCAGAGGGACGGCGATGGTAGAAGAGAGGGACGACGACGGGGAAAAGAGACCACGACGACAATCCAGATTTCAGATCTGGCCTCTGAGAGACTTGGGAGCGGGCTAGGGCAAACATACTGATAGAGTAATACGTAGTGATGCTTATTATAAAATTATTTCAACTTTTCGCTTCGGCACAATTTTGTTAAGTTTCGTGTTTTTGAGAAAATCAAAAATTGTCTTTATAAATAGATAACATTTTTTATATCTATCTACAACGTTTTGTTAAAAAAACGTTGTGAAAAAAATACCACAACATTTTTTTATAAAAATATTGTGGTTTAAGTGTTGTCTATTTAGTACTTTGTACTAGTGAATCAGTAAAGCGCACTCAACCTACCGCACTGAAGATGTCTTGGGAAAAGTTCCAAGAACTATTCAATGACAAGTACTTTTCTGAAAGTATTCGTCACATGAAGGAGGTAGAGTTCATCAAGCTGGAGCAGAACAATATGATCGTGTCGTAGTACGAAGCTAAGTTTGCCGAGTTGTCCCGGTTTGTGTCCTACTTGGTTGATAATGAGGAGAGAATGACGCGAATATTTCTGAGAGATTTAAAACTCGAGATACGTCAATATCTAATTTCTCACAAACTGTGTTTGTATTCAGATGTTGTAAATAGGGCTCAATTATTGGAGCGCGATAACGAGTCAACCCAACCAAGAGAAAGTACCCAACAAAATGATAATACCAATGGTAGCAGTCATTAAAGCAGTGACAACAAACGTGGAGGGAATCAACATGCTAGAAATGGTAACCACTTCGGTGGTAATCATGGCCAAGACAGTAAAAGTGGATATTTCAAGAAGAGGAGATTCAACAACGATGGAAAGACGTCAGTACCAGCACCCGTTGTTAGAGAAGGAGAACGGCCACCGATCGTATGTTTTAAATGAGGAGAGGAGGGACACATCAGTCCAAACTGTGCGCAACAGTCCAAAACGTGTTACAATTATGGAAGAGAAGGTCACCTAGCTCAATTTTGTTGTACAGTAAAGCCAAATTCAGCTGGGACGTCCTAGAGAAGTCAAAACCAGTAGTGCAAGGGAGAGCGTTTATCGTGACCTCCCAGAAAGTAAGGAACCCGAACAAGGTCATCACAAGTAAACTAATCATAAACTCTAGTGAAGTCTATATCTTATTTGATACCGGTTCTACCCATTCTTTTATTTCTCCTACTTATGCTCAACATTTAAATTTGACTCCGGAGAAATTAGACTTTGACTTATCTGTTGAAACTCTATTGGGAGAAACCTTCATTACATCCACTATTTATAAGTCTTGTTTAGTTCAAATTGGCACTCGCACTTTACCTGTCGATCTTATTTCTTTGAAAATACTTGCATTTGACGTGATTCTAGGGATTGATTGGTTAACTACTCATCATGCTAAAATTGATTATTTTCGTAAGGTGGTTAGCTTTCATATTCTTAATCAACCTATTATGTGAATTCAAGCGACCAAACCATTAAAATCAATCATGGTCATCTCAAGTCATAAAGTTATTCGTTTATTGAAAAACGGATGTCAAGCTTTTTTAGCTCATATCACAGATTTAAACAAAAATACGTCAGTTTTGAATGATATTTCTATTGTTAATAAATTTCCTGATGTATTCCCTTAAGAACTTCCTGGCCTACCCCCCAGAGCGTGAAATTAAATTTTGTATCGACCTTGAACCCGGTACAAAACCCATTTCTAAAGTCCCATATCGAATGGCTCCTATTGAACTTCAGGAGTTAAAGACCCAACTACAAAAATTGTTAGATATCGGTTTCATTCATCCTAGTACGTCTCCTTGGGGTGCTCATGTTCTATTCGTGAAGAAGAAAGATGGGAATATGCGACTTTGTATTGATTATCGGGAGTTGAACCAGGTCACTGTCAAAAATAGATACTCGTTGCCTCGCATTGATGACCTATTTGACTAGTTACAAGGTGCCAAATTCTTTTCAAAGATTGATCTTCATTCCGGATATCATCAGTTAAATATTAAAACCGATGACATCCCAAAGACTGCTTTCAGAACTCGGTACGGACATTGCGAATTCCTTGTCATGTCTTTTGGATTGACTAATGCTCCTGCTGCCTTCATGGATATGATGAACGGAGTATTCAAGGAATATTTGGATCACTTTGTAGTCGTCTTTATTAATAACATCCTCATTTACTCCAAAAGCCGTGAAGATCATGAGTAACACTTGAGGCTGATACTCCTAAAGCTTCATGAGAATAAGTTATATGCCAAGTTGAAGAAATGTGAGTTCTGGCTTGAGGAAGAAGCATTCCTTGGGCACGTAGTATCAAGTCATGGAATATCTATTGGCCCGATAAAGATTGAAGCAATTCAAAGCTGGGAGCAACCTAAGTCAATGACCGAAGTACGTATCTTTCTCGGCTTAGCTGGTTATTATCGGAGATTCGTAGAAGGATTTTCTTGAATCGCTACTCCATTAAATCAGCTGACTCGAAAAGATATAAAATTCGATTGGAGCGAGGAATGTGAAAAGAGTTTCCAAGAACTCAAGAGGAGACTCATTTCAGCACCTGTTCTGACAATAACATCTGGCTCGGAGGGATTTTTCATCTACAGTGATGCTTCAGGCAAAGGGTTAGGATGTGTTCTCATGTAACATGGGAAAGTCATAGCTATGCCTCACGACAACTCAAAGAATATGAGAGAAATTATCTTACTCATAATCTAGAGTTGGCAGCAGTTGTTTTTGCGCTAAAAATCTGGAGGCATTATCTGTATGGGGAGAAAGTGGAGTTCTTTACGGATCATAAAAGTCTCAAATATTTCTTCACCCAAAAGGAACTCAATATGTGGCAATGACGCTGGCTTGAACTATTGAAAGATTATGATCATACCATTCAACACCATCCTGGAAAAGCGAACGTGGTAGCTGACGCATTGAGTAGAAGATCATATGCAAGTACGAATGCGATATTGTCAACACAAAGGCCCATTTTGTGTGACTTGCAAAGGATGGAGATAGAGTTAAAGACTCTAGGGACCCACGTGATGATGACAAATATACGAGTTGAACCGACTTTAATCGATAAAGTTAAAGTTGCTCAAGATACAGACCTGAAGCTAATGTGTATGAAGAAGAAAGTGCAAGAAGGTGTTATCCCAGAAGCAAAAATCGATAAAGAAGGAATACTTAGAGTCAACTCCAGACTTTGTGTTCCTAACGACCCTGATTTAAAGTATAAAATCATGATGGAGGCACACAACACACCGTTTGCAATCCATCCTGGGAGTACCAAAATATATCGTGATCTTCGACATACATTTTGGTGGAGCAATATGAAGAGAGAGAGATCATAGAGTTTATCTCAAGGTGTTTAACTTGTCAACGTGTCAAGGCAGAGCATCAAGTGCCAAAAGGTCCATTGCAACAACTTGAAATTCCAGAATGGAAGTGGGAGCACATTACCATGGATTTTGTTACTGGTCTTCCCAAGGTTTCTCAAGGCATAGATGCAATTTGGGTCATTATTGATAGATTGACGAAGTCCGCTCATTTCTTACATATACGGGAAACTTATTCACTTGAACGTCTTACTCATATGTACATAAATGAGATTATAAGACTGCATGGTATGCCAGTATCTAGAGTTTCTGATCGAGACCCAAGATTCACTTCACGGTTTTGGGTTAGTTTGTAAAAAGTTATGGGTACGAATTTACGATTTAGTTTGGCATATCACCCTCAGACGGACGGGCAGTCGGAGAGGACTATTCAAACTCTTTAGGATCTATTAAGACTCTGTGTCCTTGACTTCAAAGGAAGTTGGGACAAGTTCTTGCCATTAGTGGAATTCTCCTATAACAACAGTTATCAAGCAAGTATTGACATGGCTCCATTCGAGGCGTTGTATGGACGTAAGTTTTGTTCTCCAGTATGCTGGGACGAGGTGGGTGAAGCAACGTTGTTGGGACCGAAATTGGTACGCATGACTACGGAAAAGATTCAAATGATCCGACAACATATAAAAACCTCACAAGATCTACAAAAGAGTTATGTTGATCTTCATCGGAAGGACGTTGAATTTAATGTTGGAGAACATGTGATGTTACGTGTTGCTCTATGGAAGGGAGTTACGAGATTTGGAAAGAGAGGAAAGCTCAATTCTCGATTCATTGGTCCATTTGAAATCCTTGACCGATTAAGAACTGTGGCTTATAGACTTGCGTTACCGCCAAGTATGTCTCGTGTTCATAACATTTTTCACATATCCATGTTATGTAAATATGTGGAAGACCCGAACCACATTATTGAGTTAGAACCGGACGAAATAGCGGAAGATTTAACGTATGATGAGATTCTTGTTAAAATCTTGGATAAGAAGGAACATATTCTACACTCCAAGGTTATACCTCAAGTTAAAGTTTTGTGGAGAAACCATGATGTTGAGAAAATGACCTGGGAGTTAGAATTTGAGCGTAAAAAATTATGAAAGTTTTCTTCAAGAATATCCTTGCTATACCTGTTAGAATACTCTTCTTTTCATGGTAAGGGATATTATTTTTGTTTAGTATTTGTATGAAATAATATTTTCTTCCATACTCTGTAGTATGTAAGTAATATTATTTCGTTTCAGATTTTGAATTCTATACTCATTTTGTTAAGTTTTGACTTCTATACTCTAAGAAATTAGTAGAATATCCTTGATATTTGCGCTTCATCCAGTATCATTTCATGGAAATATTATTCTGAGTATTCTTAATAGGTTTTAACTTTTTTATGCCAGAGTACTATTTACTGAGTACTATTCCCGAATTACTATTCACTAGGTACTATTCACTTAATTACTATTCACCAGGGGTACCATTCAGGATAAAAATTGATTTCTTTTCGGTCCAAATCATTTTTGATACAATATTATTCTTGAATTTTACTCCACAAAGCAGTATCATGTTGACAATTTGGACATTATTAAATTCTGGATAAATTAAATTATAAATCTTTAAAAATTTATCCTTTATTTTCTTTTAATTGAATTCTTATATCATTGTCATCATTCTCATGTTTATATTGTTATGAAAGTCATCTTTGGCCAGTAGTGCATAGATGGACTTGGTATGGTTATGACAAGAGATTATTCGGTATAATCATGATCGTAATGTTACAAATGATGTGGTAAAAGTCCTCATTGGCCCGTAATGCATTGATGGACAGTTATTGGTATGATCATGACCATTGATGAAAACACGAATATCCTTAGCCCGTAGTGCATGAATAATTTATGAACGTTATACTAATGAATATCCTTGGCCGTAGTGCAAGGATGATTCGATGATGTGGATTATTTATTAAGCTGAGTCTCAGCGATAAAATTTTTGATAAACTTTTTAAATCATAGAAGATAGTAGATATCATGCTCTACTTGACTCTTCTAATGGATTGCTTGTTCCACTACAGTTAAACTTGATATTTATTATATTTTATCAGTTTAACACTGTTGAAGGTTAACGATAATTTATTCTGCATTATCTTAGTCATAATATTTCTTACTGGGCTAGTTGAGCTCACCCTTTGCTTTCATTGTTCTCTTCAGAAAATGAGAATATAGCTGGGACTAGTTGGAGAACGGAGTGACGGTCCAGATGGTAGCATTAGTAGTCCTGACTATTCTATAAAATAGTGTGACAATAAATGTAATGATGACTTATTTTGAGTTTGAATACTGTCTAGAAGACAATATTTGTATTAAAACTCACAGCTAATATTGTATAATTAAGTTTGTATTTGTATTCAGTACCATGTATTTGACGACTCAGAATGGGTGATGTATACCTATTTTGGGAGCGTCACACCTTAACTAAAAGGTTTTAAATAAGCAAGGATGAGCACAAATTGCCCATCAAGTAATATACAACAAGGGTAAAGAGTTTTTTATCACGAGTTTGAAATATCGAAGTATGATCTCTAAGATAGTTCAGAGTTTCAGAATAATATCATGAATAAGGAATATCAACAATTCTTAGAATAAGAATGATAATTCAATATAAATGAACAGATATATATGAATTCAAAGACTATCAATGTATCCAACTGGACAAACAATTTATACTGAACAGTCACTAAGGACTATTGAACATCTACTAGAATTACCAATATTAAACTTATAACCCACAAATCAAGTACTATAGATGATCAATCTACAATACTCCACGTTATGCATAACACCACAGTAATAAACCATTCATGTGTCGGGGTTTCTAACAACATACACTCCCCTTACCATAAGGGTTGTTCAACTCAGTTTTTGAGATTTCCGTACCAATCAATTGGTTTGGACAATTTTATAAACATGCACATAGTCTAGCCGAATCAATAACATAGACCCTTTCACAATATTCTAGAACACTACCAAGTTCAACATGAATAATAGTTTTCTCAAGAAATTTCATAATAGCTCATTTGAACGAGTAAATAAGGTAACTTGCATTCAAAGAGATAAGGTTTGCTTACGACATTCGTTAAATAAAGTAATGCAAGAATACTTTGCACAATGTAAAGGATAGTTTAGATACTTGCCTTAAGCGTAGATTATCCTCGTTAAGAAATCAATACTTTCGAATCCTATTTATAGTGTATTATAAGTATAGGATGCCCATTAGTTAAACATATTTGATAAACAATCCTGATATATAGATTAAGTGTACACACATGACTCAATCGTGAAATCTTAGACTTATGTCATTACGTAGCTCGAAACTACCATTAGACTTCATTATTTTAAAACACTTTGTCAATTCAAGCTAAGCTAGGTGCTAACATGCAAGGCTACCTCTGTCAGTGTGTCATGCACATAAAGAAGCATAATGAAGTTATACTAGTATGCTACATACTTCAGAAATCATAGAAGTCACTTTCCAAGTTTGAAGAATGGCGCGGCCGCGCCTGATTTATACTAAGGAGACGCGCGGCCGCGCGGCTCCCAGTTCAAACCAAGGCTGAGCAATCACTTACTTGGCCTAGCTTGCCCATCCTTACATACATAACATATATTAACAATTAAGGGTCCTTTCGCACCTTTCAAGTTTAATCTAGGTTCTGTTTTGCATCATATGGTTCCAAGTTGGACATCTTAACAAATTAAGGCCATTCAAGGTTATGAAACCACAAAGTCTAAAATGATTGATTCTTAAACATATAAGGTAGTCATATAACTCATTTTAGACATGTTTGCGAGTATTCATATCACATATATGTAATTAACATCGCTTTGTTTTGAAATATGCTTCGTTTATGCTTTACTTGAATTACGATACTTAAACATGATGATATATATATTTATTATACATGAGTGAGTCTAAGTGTATTATCCAACATGTTCACAATTATCAGATTTCAACACTCAAGGTAGTATATTAACATTCATGTTTAAAGTTTATATTTTCATTTAGTAAAGCTTACTAATAAGTCTAGCATGATCATGCTTCATTATGGAATTTATATACTTAAGTTAGTATATCCGACATGCATTTCAAAACCATACTAACATGCTTGCAAGATCATAATATGCATTACTGATGAGTGAGTCTTATACACATGAATTGGATACATTCGGGCTTAATTTATTGTTGTTCTCAAGTCTTTTAGGATGTTTTTATGTGTTTGTGTCTATTCATGCATGTTTTATATTGTTTTGTAGGAATTGGGACAAAAGTTACATGGATCGACGTTCGGGGTGGCTAGATGCGCGTTTTCGGCTTGCCATTTACACAGCAGTCACTTCAGAGCCAATTTTACTATAGCTCCTGACCTTATTTTGAAACACTTCAAGAACGAAAGTTGTAGATCTACTTCTCCTCTTTCCGGAACGTCTTGAATCATCAAAATCGGAGTTTGTATGAAGAAGTTATGGCTATTTTCCCAAAGGACGTCGGAGTAGAAAATGTCAGAAAATGTTCTAGCGCCGGGGCGCCCATTTGTAGTTCATTTCCAGCGTCGGGGCGCTGGGGGGGGGGCAGAATCCCAGCACCGTGCCCAGCGCCGGGGCGCTGGGGAAGTCAGTGGAAAGGCTTGGACGCGTTTTGGGGCGAATTTTGACATCTTTTTGACTCCAAATTGGATTGGGTTTGTTCCTAACCTAAAAATTAGACTTGTAACCTATAAATATATGATGTAAGACATAAAATAAGGGGGGATTACATAGATTAGACTAGATAAAACACTCCATTAAATTAGAATCTAAACCCTAGTTCTTAATTAGCCATTAGAGATTGAAGCAACTTGGAGATCATTGAAGATCAAGAGCAGGAGCAAGAGGGGAGCATCAGATTTGCTGACAACAGATTCTATTCTCTTCTCTTATCATACTTTTATCTTTTAATGTCTATTCAATTGTGGATTCTTGGTTTCAATTTATTAATTATGAACTAACTCTTTTATTAAGATTTCAATTGAACCTTTTATGTCTATGAATTAGTTATTCGATTTATTCCAATTATTTATGTCAAAGTGAACTGTTTATCTTGTCTTGAGCCTATTGATTAATTATCTGATCAGTAATTACCTTGTTACTCTAGAAGGAATCGGAAGAGGAATTCTAGGGTTAGAACTGGGCATGATAACATGTGACTTAGTTATTTGCATGGTGAATAATTAGGTTTGTGAATAGAATGGAAATATCTGTTTACCGCATGTAACACATAAGGAATTGGGATTGAAAAGAGTTTAATTCAATTGTTTTGCATAGGAATATAGCAATATTAATCTGGATTAAATAGAAGTCAATTGATCACTTGGAAAAGGACTTTTGACATTTGAGAATTTCTATTAACAATTCAGTAGGCATAATAATTGGGATAGTTGGATAATTGATTGATAGTTTATAATTGGGGATATTGAAGTCTTAATCTTTATTTATTTGAATTAATTTTAGAGTAATCTAGATTTAATTGATTAATTTAGTTTTCTTAATTAGAAAAATCACAATTTATGGTTGTTTAAATAAAATTGATTTGGTTAAGAGTTAGTACTTGGTAATTTTTATTAAATAATTCCTCGTGGGAACGATACTTTTCTTATCACTTTATTACTTGTTGACCGTGTATACTTGCACGTATTCATTGATTGCGAAATCGATCAACAAGTTTTTGGCGCCACTGCCGGGGAATTAGTTTAATATTTTTTTTATCAATATTAATTTCAATCAAATTAGTCTTAATTTAAACATTTTTATTTTTATTTTTATTTTTAATTCTTTTCCTATATTTCTCTCTTTTTAGGTACCATGGATGACTTTGCGTATCAATGGCCATACACGAACATGACTCGACCAATGGAAACATGGAGTCCACCATCCACACAGCAAGTAGCAATGGTTTGTGATTATTGTGCTGGAAATTATA
Source organism: Panax notoginseng (assembly GCA_016801055.1). Classification (NCBI taxonomy): domain Eukaryota; kingdom Viridiplantae; phylum Streptophyta; class Magnoliopsida; order Apiales; family Araliaceae; genus Panax; species Panax notoginseng. Next base: position 139,151,543 of record CM029022.1, read on the forward strand.
TGAGTCATCAATGCTCCATCAGTTTCGAGCCGGTACAGTATAGTGGTGATTACCCCAATAATTATGTCTATCCCAACAACTATCATCAGGATTGGGGGTATCACCCGGATTTTTCATGGAGTAACAATCAAGCTCAAGCACCTAGACAACAAAACGCATCCGAATTTCAAAATCAGACTCAACAACAACCAGAAAGGAAACCAGGTTGGGAGGAAGTCTTGGAAAAATTCATTAGAGCTATTGACAAAAAAATCGAGGCACAAGACAAGATATTGAGTCAAGTAGATATGAATGTGAAAATCCAAGGTGTTTCATGGAGCCATACTAAACAAGATCAATTTTATGCTCCAAGTCCAACATACCCACCGGATTTCTCGTGTCCACCTCCACTACAACAGGAAGACCATTCAAATTTGGAGGAAGTCTTGGAAAAATTTATTAAAGCTTCTGAAAAAAGGAACGAGGAACAAGACAAAAAATTGAATCAAATAGAACTGAATATGAAAAGCCAAGGTGCGTCGATAAAGAATCTGGAAAATCAATTGGGGCAGATAGCACATGCGTTGAACAACCGTTCTCAATACACTTGGCTCTATGACATGGATTCCGAGACTGATGGAGAGCCCGAGCAAAATCTACAACTAGATGAGCCACAAGATGTTGAAAGAGAGGAAACAATTGGGAACCAAGAAAAGGAGATCGACGAAGATTTAACTTTGAGTACCAACGAAGATGAGCCAATTTTGATAGTGTCTCATGTGCCTCCTCCACCAAAGTTCAATAATACGGGCAGTTTTGCAAAACCATGCCCAATTGGCAGTCATGTCGTCGGCAAAGATCTTTGTGACATAAGAGCTAGTACAGTTGTGGAGTCATGGTGGGATGAAAAGGAGAAGATAGAGGAAGACTCCATTATGTTTATTAAGCTTCAATGCCCCAATCTAATCATTGACATAATGGAGAAAACACCTAGTTGTTGGACGTTCTTAATAGGGAACCTATCTACAAAGAGCATGCTAGGTGACTTCAATTCAAGGGTTTTTGCGAATGGGAACCTCCCAAAAGAGACATTGCTTCTGATAGATGGAGGGTTCCTCAATTTTCGTAGGGGAATTGGATAGAGAATTGAAGAAGTCAGGTTGAGACTATAAAACAAACGCTTATTGGGAGGCAACCCAAGTTTAATTTTTATTTTTAGTTTTTATTAAGTTTTATATTAGAAGTTTTGAATTTTCATTTATTTAGGATTTAATAAAAGTGCTTATATCATGGTTTTATAGGTTATTTAAGTCAAATTCAAGTGTGGTGCCCAATTTGTTCCATGTGCTTAGCCTATTCTCCAAACTTAGCAGACAAGGAGGAAGATTGCTATATTTTCAGGAAAGTCCTCTGCTTTAATTTTTTCTATTGTAGCCATTGAGGACAATGTCTAGTTTAAGTTTGGGGGCATTTTAGTGTCGTATTGCATATAGTTAGTTATTTACATTGTAGTTCGTTATATTTTCGGGTTATTTACATTTAGTTTTTGCATTCAGTTTTTTGTTTTAAAATTTTTTTTTTTAAAAATTGCAAAATAGTAGTTAGTTTACTATGTTTGTTGCAGTTAGTTTATATTTGCATGATTCCAACTGTTAGATAGTAAAAGTCTATTTTGGCCAATGATGAGACTGGAGTTAAGTAGATAAGTATAGTATTGAATATTCAGGCTTTGATGTGATTTCTTGTTATGAATTGAATTTTTTCCTGTTTGAAACTGGTATAATTAAGGTTAGCACGTTAATAACAGCTATGTTGACTGATTAAGTTTAAATTGATACATAATGAATTTCTTAAGGATAATACTAATGTGAAGGAATGAGACATTGCACAGTCATGGTTAAAAAAAAACAATAAAACGGGAAAAGAGCAAAAAGCCCCCGTAATGAAAAGTAAAGCATAAGTATCCCGGATTGGACTCTTGAACTTGGTGGATGTTTAACTTTAGTTGGATCTAGCTTGTTCGTGAATTTTGTGAGTTTTCACTGTATGATGCCTTTAAAGAGACCTATTATGTGTGATTTTATATTAGTTAACATTGTTTTGGAGCACACACGCACTATATCAGTGATAACAGTCTAAGATTTGATGAGTGATTGGGAAATTATTGATTTGTTTTAATATGATGTATTATCATGTTTACTTGATTTCTCTAAGGCCGGTTGAATAGACTTGTTTCTGTCATTACTGTTGGATTCGTAGGCATATAGATTAGTTTCATTACATTGCATTGCATAACATTTTTGTGTTTTTGCTTGAGGACAAGCAAATGTTTAAGTTTGGGGGTATTTGATGAGTGGGTTTTATACACATGAATTGGATACATTCGGGCTTAATTTATTGTTGTTCTCAAGTCTTTTAGGATGTTTTTATGTGTTTGTGTCTATTCATGCATGTTTTATATTGTTTTGTAGGAATTGGGACAAAAGTTACATGGATCGACGTTCGGGGTGGCTAGATGCGCGTTTTCGGCTTGCCATTTACACAGCAGTCACTTCAGAGCCAATTTTACTATAGCTCCTGACCTTATTTCGAAAAACTTCAAGAACTAAAGTTGTAGATCTACTTCTCCTCTTTCTGGAACATCTTGAATCATCAAAATCGGAGTTCGTATGAAGAAGTTAGGGCTATTTTCCCAAAGGACGTCGGAGCAGAAAATGTCAGAAAATGTTCTAGCGCCGGGGCGCCCATTTGTAGTTCATTTCCAGCGCCGGGGCGCTGGGGGGCAGAATCCCAGTGCCGTGCCCAGCGCCGGGGCGCTGGGGAAGTCAGTGGAAAGGCTTGGACGCGTTTTGGGGCGAATTTTGACATCTTTTTGACTCCAAATTGGATTGGATTTGTTCCTAACCTAAAAATTAGACTTGTAACCTATAAATATATGATGTAAGACATAAAATAAGGGGGGACTACATAGATTAGACTAGATAAAACACTCCATTAGATTAGAATCTAAACCCTAGTTCTTAATTAGCCATTAGAGATTGAAGCAACTTGGAGATCATTGAAGATCAAGAGCAGGAGCAAGAGGGGAGCATCAGATTTGCTGACAACAGATTCTATTCTCTTCTTTTATCATACTTTTATCTTTTAATGTCTATTCAATTGTGGATTCTTGGTTTCAATTTATTAATTATGAACTAACTCTTTTATTAAGATTTCAATTGAACCTTTTATGTCTATGAATTAGTTATTCGATTTATTCCAATTATTTATGTCAAAGTGAACTGTTTATCTTGTCTTGAGCCTATTGATTAATTATCTGATCAGTAATTACCTTGTTACTCTAGAAGGAATCAGAAGAGGAATTCTAGGGTTAGAACTGGGCATGATAACATGTGACTTAGTTATTTGCATGGTGAATAATTAGGTTTGTGAATAGAATGGAAATATCTGTTTACCGCATGTAACACATAAGGAATTGGGATTGAAAAGAGTTTAATTCAATTGTTTTGCATAGGAATATATCAAGATTAATCTGGATTAAATAGAAGTCAATTGATCACTTGGAAAAGGACTTTTGACATTTGAGAATTTCTATTAACAATTCAGTAGGCATAATAATTGGGATAGTTGGATAATTGATTTATAGTTTATAATTGGGGATATTGAAGTCTTAATCTTTATTTATTTGAATTAATTTTAGAGTAATCTAGATTTAATTGATTAATTTAGTTTTCTTAATTAGAAAAATCACAATTTATGGTTGTTTAAATAAAATTGATTTGGTTAAGAGTTAGTACTTGGTAATTTTTATTAAATAATTCCTCGTGGGAACGATACTTTTCTTATCACTTTATTACTTGTTGACCGTGTATACTTGCACGTATTCATTGATTGCGAAATCGATCAACAATTACCCCAAGTTCAAAATTTCTAGTTTTCCAAATCTTGACGTTTTCTTGAAAACTCAACTCAAATCAAGCTAACACAATGTACTATGTTCAAAACAATATCTACCAACATGCTAGGGTTATTTATATGCATAACCTAACTATCATAGAATAATCAGAACAATACAAAAACATTAAAGCAGTATCTGGGAAAAACACCACGCGCGGTCGCGCAGTATTAAGCTATGGAAGTGGCGCGACCGCACCACTTCGAGCAGAATAAAAAATTATGGCTATGCTTTTGTAGAGTCTTATCACATTCACTGCTAAACTTGCAACCAGACTAACTGCAAGGCTCCTAGACATGCATACAAGCTCAGGTAACACCATGGCATGCTAATCCATACCAATTAGCAGAGAATTCAACAATTACAAGAATTTGACAAACTTCAAAATTAAGAACATAAACAGATATTATGCCTCCTTGAAGCTTGAATTAAACTCTCTCACTACTCTGATTATACCTCTATAATTGCTCAGAAATCTTCACTCTCAAACTTGGAATTCACAGATAATTCTTAGCAACAAGAAATGAAGAAGTGTAACTGCTATTTATAGAAGAACACAAAACCAGACAATTATTTTACTCTAAGGTTTGAACCCAAGTGAAGAAGAAGAATAAAATGGACAAGAGAAAGTTGGCCAACCACCCCACCTCAGCCATTAGCCTAGCCATCATCACAGCAACTTCTAGCTTCAACATATTCCTCTTAGCCTTTCTCATTTTTCTGAGTTTCTGTGATGCCCCCAAATCCGGGTTCCCTAACCACGGGTTTGGTGCTCACGATCCATCAAATATATCACACCTAACTACTCACTCATTAATGAAAAACATCATTCATAATATTTTTTAATACAACTTATAACAATATCCCAGGTTAACTAACCTTGACATAATTTACATACCTTTATATAACCAAAAGGTTTACATAAATAATTACATAATAAAACATAACCATTAAAAGTTGACACTAACTACTCCTGAACCTTGCCTTTACCTTTGTCCCTGTTAGAACCTTCTGCTACTTCGGCATTAGCTGAAATATTTTATTTAAGCAAGGGTGAGCAACGAGTTTGCCCAGCAAGTTAAAATATACAATAAATGATATATATATCATGAATTGAAGGGTCTAGCTTCTTTAGAACTTCAACAATAATCAAAAGATTTCGAAGTAGCTGAATAATAATTCAATCTCAATAATAAAACTTTCTCCCATTTCATACTGAAGAACATATCAGAGATGAAAGAGTAAAATTCTTTCAAAGATTCAATAATATTCAATTGAATAATAAGAATTAACAATACTGCAACAATATTCAATAAAGTGGGATATGCCCAGATTTCATGCTGAGTGATCACAAAAGGATCATGAACTACTAGAGGAATCATTTAGTTATTAAAACTAAACTACCACAAGAATATAAATTAGTTATAAAAATTAAACTATACTCTTCTGCAAGTACCTGGAGCGGCCAACTCCTTTGTACCCTATATTATGCGTAATACTCAATAATAACGCATAGGTCGATTTACGACATTAAAATTTGTTCATCTCAGTCTTACATCACGAGTCCGTACTACAACAATATGGTTTGGATTACTTTCAAAGAAATACTATGATTTCAATAATTAATAATAACACTAATCTAGCCAAAACCAATGGCATAGATCTTCCAATAACAATTCAGTTCATAATAAATAGAACATTTCAAGCTTTAACAAATATTAGTCTTGCTAAAACAATTAGCTGAGACATGATTTATAAATAGTTTAAATAATAGAACAAGAATCAATTGCACTACGTGCGAATTACAACAATCATTCTAGATGTGAATAACTATCAATAATTATTCACTACCATGCTTGAAAAATAGTAACTCAAGTTGAGTTAGGAAACTTGCCTGATTCGTTGACTACTGCTACGCAATTTAAGTTAACTTCTTTTGTAATACCTATCATTAATAAGATTGATCTTTTAATCAGCATATCATACTTTGTATCATAGTACAATTACTTTATCAATCAATTGTCTAACACTTAATCACATAATTAAATATTAGATAACACCTTACAATATTAGTATTATTATCATCCTTTGCTAATTCTTTAATCTATATATCATATACATTATGATTTAACACTTACTTTTTCATTTCATAAGTTATTCTTTAACATCTAATAAGTCACATAGTAATCCAGCAACCTGGATGCTAAATCTAACAATCAAATTACCAATTCAGCAGACTGGATTCCAAATCCAGCAACTTGAATTCCAAATTCATCAACTAGATTACAATCCAGCAAGCTAAATTCAATATATTTTCAATTCAGTAAACTTCTTTTCAATCCAGCAAGCTGGATTCATCAAATTTTTTAATTCAGCAAGCTGGATTCCATATCCTTTTCACGAAAATACCAAATCAACTTATTATTTTTCTATCCTTTGTCCAAACACATATACATATATTTCATACACAAAAAGTATTTTTTCATAATTTTCCAACTTCCTTTAGTATTTTTCAAAAAATATTTTTAGTTAATTTCTTAAGAAATTAGCTACCTCGTGCTTAACTCCAGAAATTCCCATCTCTTGACATAATCTTATACGTGTTAACGTGAGCCTCCAGTTAAAATTTCGTGGCCATCGGGGTTATAGAACTCCGGTAATAGCGATTTTCGTCCAAAAAAACCCAAATATTGAATTGGTCATAACTTGGTCATTTTAAGTCGGAATGAGCTCATTTTTGGACACAACCTACTTTATCCCATATATTTTCATTCCCTAAAGGCATGAATTTATTTCACAATTTAAGTTGCCGAAACAGCCCTTACAATTTCTTTCGCAGCTTATTTTTGTCGTTTTGCAGCTTTGGAGTCCTTTGCTAAAACTAGTCCATACGGAAATCTACAACTCCTTTTTCAGTGATTCCCCTTGGATATGTTAGAAAACTTATATATCTAACTCTAGGACTTGACCACACTCAAAAATTCGACATATAATAGGAGATATGGTCATTTGAATTTCATGTTTCATTTTTTCAAAAATCTGACTTTCTATCCTTTGTGGTTTCTAAGAAAACTTCTATGTTCTCACATAATAACCAACATACCTCATCATACTACCTACTCATACTTCATATACCCATTAATCTACCATAATACATGATCTATTTCATCAATCAAGCATCAAACACAAAGTTAAACACCATCAAGGCTAATAAAAAATTAGGTTCTCTACATTTTGAAAAATCTAGTTTCTGTCTCATACTTTAGATTTAACTTTTGATCCTCAAAAAGGTTATATCTAAACATGAAACACTTATATACACCTAGATCTAAGGTTTTAAACCTTAAGATCAAAACTTCAAATTATTAAAAAATCAAATCAAACTAAAAAGGAAATTAGACTACATAAGTAGAAATTTTGTTATACCTTAGCCTTTCCTTCTTCTCTTTCTTCCTAAACCTTGATTAGGAACTATGAAGCTTTCAAAAACTCTCCCTCTCTCCTTTCTCTCTCTATAGCCGAAATTCCTTAGGCTTTCTCTCTCTCTTAGTTGCTTTTGCTAACTTAGGAAGTGAGAGATATAAAAGATGAAAATGAAATAAAAAATAAAAGAGAAAGGAATTAGATGTTAGTAAAATTGTATAGATATATTTTTTATATCTAGATAACTCCCCCACACTCTTGCTCTTTGTCTCTCTCATAGACTATGTGGTTACTTGCACTTAATTCTTAATGTGTTGGTTGAATGGAACTTGGACACTTGTTATAAGTTGTTCACCTACTAAAGTAACTAATCATCACATTCACCCCCCTCCTTTTTGCCTCTCTAATATCCGGCCACATGGCCTTAGATTGTCCCAATTTGGCTTTCCTTTTATGCTTTAATTAACTTACTTAATGTCCAACATGTCCCCTCCCACTTGGGCTAAAGGTTGGGCCACTCCTTTAATTCTTTGGGCTAGAAATTTTAATTCTATGGACTTGCAAATCAACATAGTTCTATACTTATTAATTTTTATCCATTCTCCACTATTTAATTAGGGTTCCATTACACCCATTAGCAAGTTAATTTCTTACTCATATATTTTTAATTTCATAACCCAATTAGACTTGCTATTCTTTAGGTTATAAGATTAATTAATTGAGATGCATCAAATAAATCTCTTAGGATTAGTATATATTTTTAAATACTATCATTCTCTTAAATTATAACACATTAGGTTATTTAATTATCATACCTAATAAATGTATTAGGTTACATAACTTTATTCTTCATCTCTTTACAAAATAAATGTAGACACATTATATAATACATATTTAGTCAATCACGTACATAACTCACATATGTCATAACATATCCCTCTAGTGTATTAACTTGATAGCCCTAATCGACTTAATAAGTTATAAACACTCACATAATCATCAATACAATTACTTAAGGATTGTAAATCCTTTTAATTTAATAATCAAGGCTAACATTCAAGCCATGTTAATTTCTTACATAACTTTCATTACTCTTCCTTGAAAATGATTAAGTATACTTCTTAGTTAATAAATTAACTATCTAGCTTCATTATCATAAACATTTATATGATTCAAGTACTTTCTCTTTATTCTTTTTCAAAAAAAAAAAATTATTCGAAAAATTTGAATTATGTGAAATTCTGGGTTCTCACATTCTCCATTCCTTATAAGGATTCTGTCCTCGGAATCACCGCTTTCTTACTCTCTAATATCTTTTAAAGTTTTATCATCAATTCATTTATATCAACACACTATTAATTTGTGTTTCAAATACTAACTTGTGACTTGAGATCTATAAAAGAAAACCATTCACAGCTATATCTATCTAATATTTCTCGCGTAATTCATTTACTTAACTAAATCATTACCTTTCACCACCTCCTGGGCAGCTGCTGCATCATATAACGTCATTTTGAACGTGCGCGCTGTCGGTCTTCCCGGCTGAGCAGGTCCTTTGATCGCCAGTGTTCCACTGCTGTTTTCTCTATTGTTGCTTCCTCTTTCTGTATTCTTCTTTGGACAGTTACGAATTTGATGTTCTAGCGATCCACATGAAAAACAACCTGGTATCTTCTTTGGACTTGGACAATTTGGAGAGATGTGTCCCTCTTGTCCACAGTTAAAACACACTCCTTTTCCCTTCAAACATACTCCTGAATGCTTTTTACCACAATTTGCACATGCCTCACCTTTCTTCCTATTATCTCCAGATTCATTATTGTCCTTCCACTTAAGCTTATTAGAGTTACTTCCTCCACTGCTACCTCCTTCATTCGTCTTTTTCTTCTTCTCTTGATGATATCTCGACACAGCTTCACTTCCTCCTTCGGCGATGATTGCCTTTTCCAACAGAGCCAAGAATGTCTTAATCTGCAACACAGCTACCTTGCTATATATCCCTGGTTTCAGTCCATTCTCAAACCTTCGCGCTTTTCGTGCCTCAGTGTCCACCTGATGCGGAGCAAATCTCGCTAGTTCGTTGAATTTGGCGGCATATTCTGCAATCGATAAATTCTCTTGCTTCAACTCCAAAAAGTTTACTTCCATTCTTGCTTGCATACTTTCTGAGAAATAATTTTCTAAAAATAATTCCTTAAACCTTGTCCAGGTTACTAGTTCTGTACCAGCTCTAGCTTTGTTTGTCTCCCACCAGTAATTCGCCTTACCCTTCATCAAATAGGTAGCAAAATCTGTCTTTTGCTCCTCCGCTACTCTAGCAATAACAAAAGCTTTCTCCATCTCCTTTACCCATGTCTGGGCTTCTATAGGGTCAGTGGTTCCCTTCAATTCCGGCGGTCCTACGACCTTAAAGTCTTTAAAGTTAGCCAATGGATTAGCTGGTCGATTTCTTGCTGCGGGGGCTCTAGTTTGCATAGCTTGAGCTATCATATCTGCGAAGTTCTGCATTGGATCAGCTTAATTTCCTTCATTATTCACAGATCGCTCCTCCCTTTGGTTACTATTTTGTCGTCTTGGCGGCATTATCTGATGAAATAAAGACTTACATTAATACTTTGTCTTTATGCAACATCTTATTAGTAGTAAATTTTTTTTAAACTTAAACCAATTTCAGCTTCCTAGATTATTTAATCCAGCTCACTGAATTATCAAATTCTTCAGATAATCCTCTTAATAATTTAATTCTCAGAATTTAATTACTTACTCAAACATATAATCATATCATTGCATTTATATTCATGCAAATAGTACATAGTACTTTTCAGTACATAGCATAAACTGCTACAAACGATTACTATTCCCGTGCGACAAAAGTCGGGATTCATTACTACAACTTTACACAAAAAGTTGAGACATACAAAAGTTATTTTAATATTCATATCAAAGATAATATTATACTCCCAAAATATTATACTCCTCACACTTAATCTTTCTTACGTCCACTTCTTTCACCTGAATTCTTTTTAGGACAATTCTTAATCCTATGACACATTCCACCACATGCAAAACATCCTCCTTTCTTTGGTTTAAGACAATTTGGTGATAGATGTCCTTCTTGACCACAATTGTAACACACATTCTTACCCCACATACATTCCCCCGAATGGTTCTTTCCACACCTGCCACATGCTTGTTTCTTCTTTGAATGCGAATTCTCTGAGTTGTTGTCACTGTCGTTGTTCTTTTTCCTTTTATTACCCTTCTTTTTCTCACTTACATCTTTAGATGATACATTACGCTTAACCCTCATTCTATCGACTTGTGCCTTCAGATTATTTCGTTCTTCTGTCATCTCACGTAATGCTCTTTCTGTCTTCCATAATTCTTCTAGGAGAAGTACTTTAGTCCTTAAATCTTGAACTTCCGCAGATGTTTGACCTTCTTCGATTACTACTTTGCCATCTTCCCCATCTTTGATCTTTATTTCTGGCTCCACCCTAGTTTCTTTGGAATATATTCTTCCTCTTCATCCAGCTCCATCTCGGGGTACTCGTCATGATCGCTTGCTAGATTTATCGCAGGTTCGTCTCTTAAAACTTCCTTAACTGACTCACTCTGAGCTGCCACCTCGGCTAATGGCATTGGTGCAGCTGCTAACATTTTTGTAACCATTTTATCATCTCCTGACATCCTGTCACCAGTTTTAAATAACTTCATTAGTACATCACAATCAAACTTAATCCATAAACACTGAGTGTCCCCATATATTACTGTTGATGAATTTTCCTAATCCATCACTTAGAACTCTAAACGAGTTTTCTTTATCCTATTTATGGTTATATTCCTAAGGCTTTTCCCCCCACCTAAGGTTTATAACCTTCAGCTTTGATACCAACTTGTGACGCCCCCAAATCCGGGTTCCCTAACCATGGGTTTGGTGCTCACGATCCATCAAATATATCACATCTAACTACTCATTCATTAATGAAAAATATCATTCATAATATTCTTTAATACAACTTATAACAATATCCTAGGTTAACTAACCTTGACATAATTTACATACCCTTATATAACCAAAAGGTTTACATAAATAATTACATAATAAAACATAACCATTAAAAGTTGACACTAACTACTCCTAAACCTTGCCTTTGCCTTTATCCCTGTTAGAACCTTCTGCTACTTCGGCATTAGCTGAAATATTTTATTTAAGCAAGGGTGAGCAACGAGTTTGCCCAGCAAGTTAAAATATACAATAAATGATATATATATATATATATATATATATATATATATATATATATATCATGAATAGAAGGGTCTAGCTTCTTTAGAATTTCAACAATAATCAAAAGATTTCGAAGTAGCTGAATAATAATTCAATCTCAATAATAAAACTTTCTCCCATTTCATACTGAAGAACATATCAGAGATGAAAGAGTAAAATTCTTTCAAAGATTCAATAATATTCAATTGACTAATAAGAATTAACAATACTGCAACAATATTCAATAAAGTGGGATATGCCCAGATTTCATGCTGAGTGATCACAAAAGGATCATGAACTACTAGAGGAATCATTTAGTTATTAAAACTAAACTACCACAAGAATATAAATTAGTTATAAAAATTAAACTATACTCTTCTGCAAGTACCTGGAGCGGCCAACTCCTTTGTACCCTATATTATGCGTAATACTCAATAATAACGCATAGGTCGATTTACGACATTAAAATTTGTTCATCTCAGTCTTACATCACGAGTCCGTACTACAACAATATGGTTTGGATTACTTTCAAAGAAATACTATGATTTCAATAATTAATAACAACACTAATCTAGCCGAAACCAATGGCATAGATCTTCCAATAACAATTCAGTTCATAATAAATAGAACATTTCAAGCTTTAACAAATATTAGTCTTGCTAAAACAATTAGCTGAGACATGATTTATAAATAGTTCAAATAATAGAACAAGAATCAATTGCACTACGTGCGAATTACAACAATCATTATAGATGTGAATAACTATCAATAATTATTCACTACCATGCTTGAAAAATAGTAACTCAAGTTGAGTTAGGAAACTTGCCTAATTCGTTGACTACTGCTACGCAATTTAAGTTAACTTCTTTTGTAATACCTATCATTAATAAGATTGATCTTTTAATCAGCATATCATACTTTGTATCATAGTACAATTACTTTATCAATCAATTATCTAACACTTAATCACATAATTAAATATTTGATAACAACTTACAATATTAGTATTATTATCATCCTTTGCTAATTCTTTAATCTATATATCATATACATTATGATTTAACACTCACTTTTTAATTTCATAAGTTATTTTTTAACATCTAATAAGTCACATACTAATCCAGCAACCTAGATGCTAAATCTAACAATCAAATTACCAATTCAGCAAACTGGATTCCAAATCCAGCAACTTGAATTCCAAATTCATCAACTAGATTACAATCCAGCAAGCTAAATTCAATATATTTTCAATTCAGTAAACTTCTTTTCAATCCAGCAAGCTGGATTCATCAGATTTTTCAATTCAGCAAGCTGGATTTCATATCCTTTTCACGAAAATACCAAATCAACTTATTATTTTTCTATCCTTTGTCCAAACACATATACATATATTTCATACACAAAAAGTATTTTTTCATAATTTTCCAACTTCCTTTAGTATTTTTCAAAAAATATTTTTAGTTAATTCCTTAAGAAATTAGCTACCTCGTGCTTAACTCTAGAAATTCCCATCTCTTGACATAATCTTATATGTGTTAACGTGAGCCTCCAGTTAAAATTTCGTGGCCATCGGAGTTATAGAACTCCGGTAATAGCGATTTTCGTCCAAAAAAACCCAAATATTGAATTGGTCATAACTTGGTCATTTTAAGTCGGAATGAGCTCATTTTTGGACACAACCTACTTTATCCCATATATTTTCATTCCCCAAAGGCATGAATTTATTTCACAATTTAAGTTGTCGAAGTAGCCCTTACAATTTCTTTCGCAGCTTATTTTTGTCGTTTTGCAGCTTTGGAGTCCTTTGCTAAAACTAGTCCGTACGGAAATCTACAACTCCTTTTTCAGTGATTCCCCTTGGATATGTTAGAAAACTTATACATCTAACTCTAGGACTTGACCAAACTCAAAAATTCGACATATAATAGGAGATATGGTCATTTGAATTTCATGTTTCGTTTTTACAAAAATCTGACTTTCTATCCTTTGTGGTTTCTAAGAAAACTTCTATGTTCTCACATAATAACCAACATACCTCATCATACTACCTACTCATACTTCATATACCCATTAATCTACCATAATACATGATCTATTTCATCAATCAAGCATCAAACACAAAGTTAAACACCATCAAGGCTAATAAAAAATTAGGTTCTCTACATTTTGAAAAATCTAGTTTCTGTCTCATACTTTAGATTTAACTTTTGATCCTCAAAAAGGTTATATCTAAACATGAAACACTTATATACACCAAGATCTAAGGTTTTAAACCTTAAGATCAAAACTTCAAATTATTAAAAAATCAAATCAAACTAAAAAGGAAATTAGACTACATAAGTAGAAATTTTGTTATACCTTAGCCTTTCCTTCTTCTCTTTCTTCCTAAACCTTGATTAGGAACTATGAAGCTTTCAAAAACTCTCCCTCTCTCCTTTCTCTCTCTATAGCCGAAATTCCTTAGGCTTTCTCTCTCTCTTAGTTGCTTTTGCTAACTTAGGAAGTGAGAGATATAAAAGATGAAAATGAAATAAAAAATAAAAGAGAAAGGAATTAGATGTTAGTAAAATTGTATAGATATATTTTTTATATCTAGATAACTCCCCCACACTCTTGCTCTTTGTCTCTCTCATAGACTATGTGGTTACTTGCACTTAATTCTTAATGTGTTGGTTGAATGGAACTTGGACACTTGTTATAAGTTGTTCACCTACTAAAGTAACTAATCATCACATTCATCCCCCTCCTTTTTGCCTCTCTAATATCCGGCCACATGGCCTTAGATTGTCCCAATTTGGCTTTCCTTTTATGCTTTAATTAACTTACTTAATGTCCAACATGTCCCCTCCCACTTGGGCTAAAGGTTGGGCCACTCCTTTAATTCTTTGGGCTAGAAATTTTAATTCTATGGACTTGCAAATCAACATAGTTCTATACTTATTAATTTTTATCCATTCCCCACTATTTAATTAGGGTTCCATTACACCCATTAGCTAGTTAATTTCTTACTCATATATTTTTAATTTCATAACCCAATTAGACTTGCTATTCTTTAGGTTATAAGATTAATTAATTGAGATGCATCAATTAAATCTCTTAGGATTAGTATATATTTTTAAATACTATCATTCTCTTAAATTATAACACATTAGGTTATTTAATTATCATACCTAATAAATGTATTAGGTTACATAACTTTATTCTTCATCTCTTTACAAAATAAATGTAGACACATTATATAATACATATTTAGTCAATCACGTACATAACTCACATATGTCATAACATATCCCTCTAGTGTATTAACTTGATAGCCCTAATCGACTTAATAAGTTATAAACACTCACATAATCATCAATACAATTACTTAAGGATTGTAAATCCTTTTAATTTAATAATCAAGGCTAACATTTAAGCCATGTTAATTTCTTACATAACTTTCATTACTCTTCCTTGAAAATGATTAAGTATACTTCTTAGTTAATAAATTAACTATCTAGCTTCATTATCATATACATTTATATGATTCAAGTACTTTCTCTTTATTCTTTTTCAAAAAAAAATTTATTCGAAAAATTTGAATTATGTGAAATTCTGGGTTCTCACAGTTTCATGTAATAGGTAGGGGATAGGCCATTGGCCTAATACGTAACTAGCAACTGAGACTTCTAATTTGGGACAAGGTTTAAATCTCAGTATCTGCTTAGCTCACTTCAGTTACTTTGTTATCCAAAAATGGTTTTAATGCCCAAGTGTTACTATAATAAGAAATTTGGGAGTAATTATACACTCACATCATATAATCCATGTACATTAGTTCAGTCTAATTATTATTTATAATATGTATGGACTCCATTTAATTACCCACTAGTAATTAATATCCCCATAAAACTTTATTATTCCAGCTATACCCACTTATTGGAATAGCTGAAATTCTTTGACAAAGTACATCTTTTAATGTTTCCACACATACTTATTGTCTCATAAACAATTGTTTATATAGCTTATAATTCCCTACACTTTATTATATAGTTTATGTGACGCCCCCAAAATAGGTATACATCACCTATTCTGAGTCGCCAAATACATGGTACAGAATACAAATATAAACTTAAATATATAACATGAGCTGTGAGTTTTAATACAAATATTGTCTTCTAAACAGTATTCAAACTCAAAATAAGTCCTCATTTATTATCACACTATTTCACAGAATAGTGAGGACTACTAATGCAAACATCTGAATCGTCACTCCGTTCCCAGACTAGTCCCATCTATATTCTCATTTCCTGAAGAGAACAATGAAAGCAAATGGTGAGCACAACTAGCCCAGTAAGAAATGTTATGACTAAGATAATGCAAAATAAATTATCGTTAGCCGTCAACAACGTTAAACTGATAAAAATATAATAAACATCAAGTTTAACTGCAGCGGAACAAGCAATCCATTAGAAGAGTCAAGTAGAGCATGATAACTACTATCTTCTATGATTTAAAAAGTTTTTCATCAACTTTATCGTTGAGACTCAGCTTAATAATTAATCCACATCATCGAATCATTCCAGAACTACGACCAAGGATATTCATTAGTATCACGACCACGAATTATCCATGCACTACGGGCTAAGGATATTCGTGTTTTCATTAATGGTCATGATCAAATCAACAACTGTCCATCAATGCACTACGGGCCAATGAGTACTTTTACCACATCATTTGTAACAGTACGGTCATGATTGTACCAAATAATCCCTGTTTATAATCATACCAAACAATAGTACATCTATGCACGTAAGCCACAGATGACTTTTATCACAATATAAGCATGAGGGTGATGACAATGATATAAGAATTCAATTAAAAGAAAGTAAAGGATTAATTTTTAGAGATTTATAATTTAATTTATCCAGAATTCAATAATGTCCAAATTGTCAACATGATACTGCTTTGTGCAGTAAAATTCAAGAATAATATTGTATCAAAAATGATTTGGACCGAAAAGAAATTAATTTTTGTTATGAATAGTACTCCGGGTGAATAGTACCCGAGTGAATAGTAAGTCGGTATAAAAAGTACCCCGAATCCTCGGGCGAATAATATTTGAGTGAATAGTAACTTAGTGAATAGTACCCCGTGAATAGTACCCCAGGTGAAAATATTGATATTTATAAGAAAGTTCATATCAATATTCTAATGAAACGATACTGGATGAAGCGCAAAACTCAAGGATATTCCACTAATTTTAGGAATTATAGAAGCAATACTTATCATATTAATTTTAGATTTAAGAATATGAAAAGAAATAATATACGAAACTGCAAATGGATTTTCACCCGTCATGCGGTAGTCCACGTAGACAGATCATTTCCATAATTTAATAACAATTGAATACGAAGGGTTATTCACCAGGCATGTGGTAGTCCGCGTAGACAGGTTATTCTCACAGAATAATAAAGAATGAAATAACAAAAGATTTCACCATGCATGCGGTAGTCCGCGTAGACAGGTTATTTTCACATAATAATAAAGAATAGAATAACAAAAAAATTCACCATGCATGCGGTAGTCCACATAGACAGGTTATTCCAACAGAATAATAAAGAATGAAATAACAAAAGATTTCACCATGCATGCGGTAGTCCGCGTAGACAGGTTATTCCCACAGAATATTAAAGAATGGAACAACAAAAGATTTCACCATACATGCGGTAGTCTGCGTAGATAGGTTATTCCAACATAATAATAAAGAATGAAATAACAACCCTTACAAGTATTGAAAGAAAATAACTCTCTTCATGAATACGAAAAAAATAATACCCCTTACGAGTATTGAACGAAGATAATATTCCTTACCAATACGAAAAATAATATCGTAAGCGAATATAAAATAAATAACACCCCTTACGAATACAATAATTAATATCCCTTACGAATATTGAACGAAGATAATATTTCTTACGAATACGAAAAATAATATCGTAAGTGAATATGAAATAAATAACACCCCTTACAAATACAACAATTAATATTCCTTATGAAGATAATATTCCTTACGAATACGAAAAATAATATATTAAGTGAATATGAAATAAATAACACCCCTTACGAATACAACAATTAATATCCCTTATGAATATTGAATGAAGATAATATTGCTTACGAATACAAAAAATAATATCGTAAGTGAATATGAAATAAATAACACCCCTTACCTTAGTAGAAGATTGAATACTAAAGTAAGGTAGTAGCAGAATATTCCTCTTCTTTCTCTCTATAGTTTCTCTTTCTAGAGTTTCAGTGAATTCGTAAGAAATAATGAAGGAATGAGCTTCTATTTATAGGAAAAAGGACTGAATAGTAACTAATTCATGAATGGCCCAGATTAATTTACTTTTAAACGGACGGTCCATATTGATTTACTCTTAAAACTTAAAGCAACGGTACATACTGATTTACTATTAAAACTTTAAACCAGCGATCCATATTGATTTACTATTATAACTTTCCACCAGCGGTCCATATTGATTTACTATTATATCTTCAACCAATGATCCATATTAATTTACTATTATAACTTCAACCAATGGTCTAAAAAATTAGCATATCACCTTATGGAATAATAAGTCAAACTTATAACAAACACCTCATAACAAACCCCTTTATTTATATCAAAAATTGAATAAATATTTACCATAAATCATTTATCTTTAATCAACACATTTTTAATCTATTAACAATTATTCATCATTAATATTATAACTCATAATATTTAACAACTAGATCATTCCCAGGAAAGAGGGAGCTTTCCGATAAGGATTTCTCCTTATTGGCGCGCAATTAGGTGACCAAATCTCTCATCGACAGAACTTTCTAGACATTGTCAATATTGTAAATAATAAGATGAATAACTTTGTCGTCTCAATTATTGATTTAGTAATATAAAATATTATGCAGATGATACTGTGACAATAATTGAATCAATAATATGAGAGATAATAATAATTGAATAAACTGAGTGGCTTCTCACGTAAGCATCAATAATCAATACCGTGTGCTACTATAGAACCACGCGTATTACTGTAATTTTACCACCGGGTATTTCAACAGTTTAACGGTAAAAACTTTTGCCGTTAGTTTTTATAAGAAGTTATTTCTGTCGTTTTCTAACTCCGACAGTTATTCCGTTGTGGGGTCCACCAATAATGGTGTCGTCGTATAAATATTCTCTGACAAAAAGAATATTTTTCGACCAAACGAATATTTTATATCAACTTGCTTACTTTGAAATTTTTTTACATATCACCCTTAACTTTAACCCTTTATCAATTTAACCATTAAATAGAATTATAATTATAAAAAAATTGAATACTTTCATTTCATAAAATTCAGAGTCTTACAATCTCCCCTCCTTATAAAATTTCGCCCTCGAAATTTACGTACGTACCTGGTGATAAGTAGGTTTTATACCTACTTATCTGGTATCTGTTACTTGAATTAGTTGCTTAATCTCATGTTTCTTAGTTACTTTTCGTGAATTTTGTGTTCATTTTGTAGATTTTTTTGATTGGGAGCTAAAATCATAAAGAAAAGTAATCCGGACATTGTTTGGGCTTTTATGTTCATTTTATGTTCTTGAATTGGAACTTTGAATACATTGTAGAGCTTCTTCTTAGCTTTTCGGAACATCTTGAATCATTCCAATCGGAGTTCGGATGCAAGAGTTATGACATTTGTACCAACGGACGTTGAACTTCACTGTTTTGGGTGGCCATTTGCATGGTAGTCACTTTCAGCCCAATTTCGACCTTCATCTGTTCATTATTTCTTAATTGATAAGGAATGCAAGTTGTAGAGCTCGTCGATATCTTCGATTTGATAGGTGGCAGGCCTCGTAACTCCTCCCGGATCAAAAGTTATGGCCGTTTTACCAGAGGACACTGCAGCAGAAAAAGCACCCCCGCCGGGGCGGGGTTTCCCTTCACAAAACCCCCACCGGGGCGGGCGTACAAGCTGAAAAATAGTAGGCACCCCCGTCGGGGCAGGCCCTTTTAGCCTTATACCCCCCACCGGGGCGAGGGTACGCGCAGAAAACTCAGTTTTTGTCCAAATTTGAGTTCGAGAAGGATTGTTTCGATCCAATTGACTCAAGAACTTCCAAGAGGACTTAAAGACATATAAAGAGACTTATAAAAGGAGGAGAATCACAAGGATTAGAGAGAGAGAGAGAGGATTCCATTAGATTAGATTATAGTAGAATAGGAGAAAACACTAGTTCTTGTGAGATTTGGAGATTGAAGCAACTTGGAGACCATTGAAGATTCAAAGTAGGAGCAAGGAGAGAGCATTAAATCTACAGAAAATAGATTCTATCTTCTCATCTTCTTCTATCTTTGTCTTTTAATGTGTATTCAACTGTGGATTCTTAGTTTTAATTCAATAATCATGAACTAATTCTTTGTTTGAGATTAGAATGGATCTTATTGTGTAGTTTATTTTAATATGCTTCACTATCAATTATTATATTTTATCGTGAGGATTGTCTATTGTGATTTGGACTTAATTGCTTAATTGCCTAGCTAACAATTACCTTGATAATCTATATGAACTCGAGAGATGAAGTTTAGATTTAGATCTGATCATGATAGCATGTGTTTGTGATTTCTGCATAGATGAAATTCATGATTCGTATTTAGGATAGAGATATGCCTTTACGCCATATGTAATCTTATAGAGAACTTGTGCTTTAAATCCTTTTTATCGTTAGCCGTCAACAATGTTAAATTGATAAAAATATAATAAACATCAAGTTTAACTGCAGCGGAACAAGCAATCCATTAGAAGAGTCAAGTAGAGCATGATAACTACTATCTTCTATGATTTAAAAAGTTTTTCATCAACTTTATCGTTGAGACTCAGCTTAATAATTAATCCACATCATCGAATCATTCCAGAACTACGACCAAGGATATTCATTAGTATCACGACCACGAATTATCCATGCACTACGGGCTAAGGATATTCGTGTTTTCATCAATGGTCATGATCAAATCAACAACTATCCATCAATGCACTATGGGCCAATGAGTACTTTTATCACATCATTTGTACTAGTATGGTCATGATTATACCGAATAATCCCTGGTCATAATCATACCAATCAATTGTACATCTATGCACGTAAGCCACTGATGACTTTTATCACAATATAACCATGAGGGTGATGACAATGATATAAGAATTTAATTAAAAGAAAACAAAGGGCAAATTTTTAAAGATTTATAATTTAATTTATCTAGAATTTAATAATGTCCAAATTGTCAACATGATACTGCTTTGTGGAGTAAAATTCAAGAATAATATTGTATCAAAAATGATTTGGACCGAAAAGAAATTAATTTTTATCATGAATAGTACTTCGGGTGAATAGTACTCGAGTGAATAGTAATCTATGAATAGTAACCCGTGAATAGTAACTCGGTATGAAAAGTATCCCGAATCCTCGAGTGAATAATATTTGAGTGAATAGTAATCGAGTGAATAGTAACCCGTAAATAGTACCCCGGGTGAAAATATTGATATTTAATAAGAAAGTTCATATCAATATTCCAATAAAACGATACTCGATGAAGTGCAAAACTCAAGGATATTCCACTACTTTCAAGAATTATAGAAGCAATACTTACCATAGTAAGTTTAGATTTAAGAATATGAAAAGAAATAATATACGAAACTGCAAATGAATTTTCACCCGTCATGCGGTAGTCCGCGTAGACAGATCATTTCTATAATTTAATAACAATTGAATACGAAGGGTTATTCACCAGGCATGCGGTAGTCCGCGTAGACAGGTTATTCCCACAGAATAATAAAGAATTGAATAACAAAAGATTTCAGCATGCATGCGGCAGTCCGCGTCGACAGGTTATTCCCACAGAATAATAAAGAATGGAATAACAAAAGATTTCACCATGCACGCTGTAGTCTGCGTAGACAGGTTATTCCCACAGAATAATAAAGAATGAAATAATAAAAGATTTCATCATGCATGCGGTAATCCACGTAGACATGTTATTCCAATAGAATAATAAAGAATGGAATAACAAAAGATTTCACCATGCATGCGGTAGTCCACGTAGACAGGTTATTCCCACAGAATAATAAAGAATGGAATAATAAAAGATTTCACCATGCATGCGGTAGTCCGTGTAGATAGGTTATTCCAACAGAATAATAAAGAATGGAATAACAAAAGATTTCACCGTGCATGCGGTAGTCTGCGTTGTGACAACCCGAATTTTTATAAGTTATCAAAATAAGAATTTAATAATTAAAATTCTTATTATGAAGTGTATATATTTTGAATTATGTGATTTGGTATGAAGAGAATTATTTATTGAGATTATGTGATTAATATGGCCTAATGTAACTAAGTGTATTATATTAATTAAATGATTATTTAATATTTAATTAATATTTAATGATTTTATGTTTTAATTCTAATTTAATTGAAATAATGTAGTGATGTGGTAGTTGTTATATGAAGTTATAATTAACGAGTAATTATAATGTGACAATTTTATGTGATTAATTGATGTTAAACTTTTAATTAATTAAATAAATGTTAATTTTTAATTAATTAAAGGATAACATTAAGAATATGTGTTAAAGGATCTATTAAAAGAGTTAAAAGAGTTGTTAAAACCGTTTTCCCAAATAAGGCCTTAACTATTAAAACTTGATTTTAAAATAATATGGTTTTGCCAAACAAGCCTTAGGGCTTTTAAAGTTCTAATTTTGTAACTTATATATTCAATTGATCATTAGTATATGTAATTATATTGGGAGTTATATATTCTATAATTATATGTATTATATGTATATTATATATACAACTAAGTTACGTAAGTTGGAAAAGAGAGAAGAAGAGAAAGAAGAGAAAATAGAAGAAAGGAAGAAAGAAAAGAAAAAAGGAAGAAACAAGAAAATTATTCAAGCTTTATAGCAAATCAAAGGTAATAATCTAGTCTAAACCTCTAGTTTTTAGATTCTTGAGTTTTTTTAGATATCATGGAAGTATGAATTGATGAAGAAATCAATTAGGGTTATGTCAAGTGTTGAATAATATAATATTTTTATTCATATGTGAAATTTGAGTAACACAAATTCAAGTTTTAGAATAATCAAATTCGTGAAAATAGGTTGAATGATGAAGAATTTGAGTTTTGTTATATATATAAGTTTTGGTCTATTTTGAGACTAAAATTTATTAGGAGTTTATGTTATAATTGTAAAATTAGTGATGGATTGTGAAAATATATGAAGAAATGAAATCAACGTAATTAAAACTAACTGTTTTGGTTGTAAAACGAATTCACAGTGAAGAATTTCACTATTAATGTCAAAAGAAGAAGAAATAATAGAAATAGTGAAATTTAAAGGTTGTAATCTTGATGTTTATGTTGTTTATGTGATTAGAAACGTGTTAGAAACATTAGTTTATGTTTCTGTAAACATATTAGACCTTGAGTAGGTTGGTATGGTTGTTAGAAAAGAGTTTGTAGGCCTACTTTGGCTTTCTGTAATGTTCGGGATCATAATTCGCGAACTAACAGAAGGGACCCCCACCCTGGCGAGCTACCCTAGTGTAAAAACCCCCGCCCCGGTGGGGGGTAGTCTGTCTAGCCGAATTTTGGAAAAAAATTTTGACCGGACATGTTTTACTAAAATGAGCATAACGTTTTCATACGAACTCCGATTGAGGCGATTTAAGATGATCCGAAATGAGGACGAATGTAACGACCGAGAAATTCGGATCCTTTGTAAAATACTTGAAAGAATTAAATAATGAATAAAATAATATTATTTGTTATTATTATGTGTTAATAAGATGTATGTTGTTCTATAACCTAGAAAGGTCGGAACATAGTAGTATTTGAACCACGTGAAAGAATTAAAGTGTTTGAATTTCCAAGACGAAAATAAAAGTTTTCCGAGAAAGTTTTTGAAAAACACTATTCACCGTTTATCGCTCGGAAATTATTTTTGAACTTCTGAGAAATACGTAACGTTATAATATCAAGGCGAGATGGATTATGTAATAATAATCTAAGTATGGAAAATACAAAATTTCGCATGCGGACTTAATTTAAGAATGTTTTGTATTAATTTCTAATGAAATAGAATAGTGAATCTTGTATGAAGAATAAGTCCAATTAGATTAAAGGTATAAACCTATGTGGGGTTAATATTTAGCCCAAGTGGTTAATGCTATAAAGCCCAAACTAAATTAATACAAGCCCAAGGTGCAAGTTAATTTAATTAACATTAGGCCCAAAAGATGATCCATTGAATGAATAGGATCCATGGGGCAACCCATGGGTGAAGTGGTAACCAAGCACTTTGTGTGATGAGCAAGAACTTTAAGTAATGACCAAGGAAGGGATAAGAGTTATGGACAACAAGTAATGAATAGTAAGGAGGTTAGTTAAGGAGGTGGGAGGCCTAATGACCATTATACCCTAGCTTAGAGACTTCTATAAATAGCTAGCTCATTTTTTCCATTTGTTGCTTGTTATTTCATCCAACAAATTCTCTCACAAATAACTTAATTGTTAGAGAAAATAAGCACTTTGAGCTTAACCTTTCATTGTTAGATTTCCAAAGCAAGAGAAGTAATCTTCAAAGGTAATTGATCTTGTCTCTTCTATCTCTATCATACTAGGATGATAAGAGAAGTGTAATCTAAATAAACTTGGATGCTAAGAACATAAGGGAAGTGGATAAGCAATGGACTTAAGCCGAATAAGTTATGAATAAGTAACTGGAACCTAAATAAGTTATGAATTTATGGAATACACCTATGATCTTGTCATATGATTAACTAAAAAAGTTTGTATGAATGATAAGATATAAGCATGTAGCTTAAATGACTTAATTAAGAATAAGTCATAAGAAAATGAAAGTCTTGTATGGTATAATATGTTAAGTTATGAACTCATAAGAATAAGCTATAACCTAAATTGAATATAAGTTGTGGTATCATGTAAGTTGAGATGTATAGATAATGAGATGAATCCTTTTGGAATGTTGATCGAATCACTAATAATGAAGTTTTACTGGAATTCACACGATTGGACGATAATCGTCGAATATGTGAAATTCTCGAAATTGAAGTTGGATATTGTGTTTGAACTCGAAAATGTTGGTTTTCGATGGAGACAGGTCGTATTTGCCATTATAGAGTTGTGGACTCAAAAATGGCCGGATTTCGTCTTAGAACGAAGAAACGAGCGTTGAACGTTCACGAACGTTTATCGTTTTCGTTAAAAATGGACTAATAGGTGAATTTTTAGTTAACGTAGTCAAATAGATAAAAATTATTGGATGAACACGTAGAGTATGTGATTTGTGAACCGTAGGCTCTTGAACGAGCCAATTCGGACTTATAACGAAGAAGTTACGAGTCCGGGAGTTTCCTAAAATTTTAAAACTGTCAAAATTATATGTGGCACAGAGTCCACACCGCGACACGACTCCAAGCCAAAAGATCGGCACCGCAGCGCCAAAGTAAGCCTCAGCCTCTGTTAGTTGGTGCCGCAGCACGACCATATCAAAGGAGACTCGCGCTGCAGCGCCGAGTCCGGTTTCTAGGCAATAGCAGGTGACGCCGCAACACGACACAGAGAGTAATAGCCGGCGCCGCAGCGCCAGCCTTATAACCTAGACCATAAAGAATGTTTACATGTTAAGCATGACTAGTAATTGATGAACACTTAATTAAGGATCTTAATGAAACATTGTTAAGACATAATGAGGCCTTAAGTATGATCACTTAGGGTTAAAGAAAGTCAATTATATAATGAATGTAAGAATGTCATAATGGAAAGCCAGAACCAATAATTAACAAATCTAATACGTAATTAGATTGAGAAGAAGGGTAAGATTCTTTAGAAATCATGTATATCGTTCATGACCTAATGTGTTATGTGATGTGATCATCTACTGTAGAGACCTTAAAGACCTAAAGTGCAAGTGTTATATCTGTAAGTAGACACTAAAGGCAAGTACTCTAACCCTTGTTCCAGTTCGATCTGGAAAAGTCTTTGTGATTCATGTATTCCTACGCATGAGTTAATGTCTGATGAAGTCAAAAGCCAATTCATTCGGCTAGACTTATGCTATGTTGGATTTCTTATAATCTATCACGTATTGACAAGGATTTACCAAACTAATATTGTTGTGGTTTTCAAAAGGAGACTGAGTATGCTAAATTGTTTTGTCGTCAAACGACATGCACGTGAGGTTACCACAACTTAAACGTATACACGTTTAATGAATGTAGTGTTGATCAACATAGGGTACTATAGGCTAATCACCTAGACGTGCTTGTAAGCTATGTCGGGCTTACGAACTTCGTGCCGGGATGTCCTTTTCAAAGTACTTATGAAATGCTCACGGTCTTAAACTAGAATTGATGTTTTACTGAATACTGTTGTTGTAAAACGTCTTGAATGAAAAAGGAGTGCTATTTTGAATTATCAATAGTACTTCATAACTATTGTTCAGTTATTGAAGATATACGATTCCTATATTTCAAGCATGCTAGTTTTATTAGAATTGTTGTACTTGCTGAGCTAGTTAGGCTCATACTTGCTCGAACCATATGAATGCAGCTAAGAGTGAACGGACTGATGAATCCGGCAAGGATAAAGGGAAGGCGAAGGCGAACCCGTAGCTTACTTATGTAATAGTATAGTTTTGTAAGAATAATATTTGATATTATGACAAAGACAAATGTAATGGTTGCAAAGAACCTGGGTAATGTTAATATTCTTTTTAATATATAAGACATATTCGTTCTTTTGAGGCATTTCAATTGAATGTTTGTGTGAACTGTAGCACCGTGTAGCACCATCTGTCGGGTTGTAAGATAACCGAATTTAGGGGAGTCACAACGAATAGACCTAAAACTTTTATGCTTTACGTTTTTCGATTGGAGGTCGGGAACAGGGGTAAAGATTGTCATCTTTAGGACTATTGTGTTTTCAGAGGCAATCGGAGGGCGTCGGGCATGCACGTATGCAAGTGTAGTACTCTTGACGATAAAAGATGTTGTTCTAAGTTATAAAACATGAATGTTAGTAAATATAATGATGTTTAACATTAATAAATGATGTATTAGATAAGTTGTATAAGCATACTAAGCATACACAAGAGAGACAAATTGGGCGTGTGACGAATGAACGTCGAAACACCGTGACAAGTGTTAATGAACGTAAAAAGTGTTTTAAATCAAATGAAATGAATATTATAAGATAGTGAATATGGTTAATATAAAACCAATAAGTAGTCCTAGCAAAACTTAAACACTTGAATGAATTTTGAATATTACATAAGTCGAAAAGTTAACACAATCTAATTGAACATTGTGTGCTAAGTAACTGGAAGGATTATGAGATGTGAAGTAGAGTTTACATTACAATTACTATGTGTTGCTATGTCACTAATAGTTGATGTGCATGATTATATAATTGTGTAGGGCATGTGAGGTGCAGATAGCTGTAAGCTGTTAAACTGTTATTGGTAAACAACGATCAAGGCAAGTCTTTCTGTTCCTATTTGCTATGTGAACTGGATGATTAACTGTTTTAAATCTTTATTTTAAAGAGCATGATGTGTTGTATATATGTTGAAAGTATGAAACGTTAAAGTAAATTTATGAGTACGTTGATTGAGTAATGAATGCTGATTGAGTAAGGAACTCAATCTCTTTACTTGTTATATGAACTAAGCATGTATGTTATGTTAGTCCAATGTTTATGAGATGTATAAAAAGAATGTTATAATGTGCTACGTGATGCATAAAAATTGTTAGATTTGCTGGATTGTCGAGCTCAATCTTACAAATAACCATTTTTTTAGGTAAAGGATTGAAGGTAACACTATGTGGTACTTGAAAGACATGAATCAGATGTAATACACAAAGATTATTATTTTAGCTAAAGTTGTTATTTCTTTAAACCATGATTAAGGTTCATGAGATGTACTCAATGTTTTATGTATGTATATTTTATGTTGAGTTGTAAAGTTAAAGTTTGAACCGTCCGATGTATAAAGGATATTGATTTGATATGTTAGTATATATATTAACTCCGATGAAGTGAATCGTAATTAAACTTGATTCAGAGATATGTTGTGACGCCCCCAAAATAGGTATACAACACCCATTCTGAGTCGTCAAAATACATGGTACAGAAACAACTACAACTTTATTAATACAACGTAAAAACTGTGAGTTTAAATACAAATATTGTCATCTAGACAATATCCACACTCAAATAAGTCCTCATTACAATTATTGATACATAATTTTAGAAAAATGGTGAGGACTACTACAACGACTTTCTAGAACCTTCATTCCATATCCCGATTAGTACTCGCTACATTCTCGCCTCCTGAGAAGAAAAATGGAACAAAAAGGAAAAGAGTGAGCTCAACTAGCCCAGTAAAGAATATTATGACTAAGATAATATAGAACAAATTATCGTTAGTCTTCAACAGAAAAAAATTTAATAGAATACAATAGACAACAAGTTTTAAATCAATATTCGCAGCGAAAATAATAATTCATTAGAAGAGTTAAGTAGAGAATGAAATCTACTATCTTCTATATATGAATTTAAAAGTTCATCGTCGATATTTTACCCCTGTAACATCAATCAATATATATCTGGAATCAAATATTCATCTTTGCACTACAGGCCAAAAATATTCATCAGTTGGTCATGTTCATCTAAACACATGTTCATCTTTGCACTACGGGCCAAAGATATTCATCAAAAATCATTCATCTTTGCACTACAGGCCAAAGATATTCAGTAATATCATCATTTAGGACTGATGATGATGAAAAATATTTTAAAGGAAACGAATCCATTGAAACAAAATAACAAATATTAAGAATTCGTATTTCGGTTTATCCATGTCTAAAAATACCTTATAAGTAATCATAGTGGAGTAAAATTTAAGAATGATCAAAACATGGATACAATCAAAGCTAGTATCCATAATAGATATTTTGGACGAAAAATGAAAATTTAATTTTTCTGTGAATAGTGCCGTATTCGTGAATAGTACAGTATACGTGAATAGTAACCCCGACACAAAAAGTTTCAAATTTAATAAAAATTCAGATCAATATTTTGGCATAATGATATTGGAAGAAATAATATCATTTATATAAAAAAATAATATCCCTTACCTCGAAAGAATAGTAATTCTGGCTGGAATAATGAATATGGTGTTGAAGGAAACTTGCACCGTATTACAACACTCAAAGTATCAAAATACTCGCAAGAATACGCTCAATATATAGAGAGAGAAAGAGAGAAAAAACTTTAGTTTCTGGTGTGATTTTCAATTCTAACCTAAGCACCTTATTTATAGAAAAATACTTAGAACACCAAAGCAGAAAATTTAATATAATATTAATATATATAATTAAATTTCTTACACCCACTTTCTTAGATCTGAATTCAGCCATTTACATCACATACAAGACCCACAATAATGACCAAAAACGTTTTTCATATTAAAAATAATTAAAACTTCCAAAAATTAATTATTTCAGAACTTCAGAGCTTCAATAATTCATAATAAATAGCCCTTTTATCAGAAAAATTTGAACTTCATGTTATTTTCATAGGAAATTCTATTCTCTACAACTTTGCATAAGAAATTTTTTCTAAATTCTAAACAGAAATTGACCGAAATCCACAAACGGACGATTTTACAGGCTATAATCAAATTTCAGTTAAGAAATGGGGTCCACCGACACACTAAATATGTGTTAATCATTTAATGCAAGAAAAATACTCTTTCTCCTCATATACTCATATATCCCACATTCATTGTAAAAATATCATCATTATTATATTATAATAATATAATAAAATATTATGTTATCAGAAAAGATAAAATATCGATTTTTAACAATTGTCACTTTAAAAATTTTCCCCATCTATATCTAAATAAAATGAATATTTTCCTCATCATATAAATCAATAATTAATTATTCACAAAATAATATTACAGAATCACAATACGAACAACCAGACAGTTCCCAGGAAAGAGGAGGCTTTCCAATAAGGATTTCTCCTTACTAGCGCGTAATTAGGTGACCAACCTCTCCTTAGACAGAACTTTTTAGACATTGCCAATAATGTTATCTAATAATATTATTCAGATAATATGAATTATTGCTCCGATAATCAAAAATATCGTGTAGTGACAATTATTGAAACAACAGTAATATAAAATATCAACGCAACAATTATTGAATCAATAAAATACTGAACAGTAATTACTGTAACAATTATTGAGCAGTGCCTTCTTACGTAAGAATCAATAATTGGTGCAATACCGTATGCTACTGTGCAACAATGCGTATTACTGTGTTTTAACCACCGGGTATTCCAACAGTATTAACGGTAACAACTGTGCCGTTATTTATTAACAACTTATACTTGTCATTTTTTTCATCCAATCGCTTTCCGTTATGGGACCCACAAAAGCCTGCGTCGTCGTACAAATATTCCCCGACACGAAGAATATTCCACGACCAAACGAATATTCCCCGACAACAATGAATATTTTATAACCACTTGCTTATTTAAAATATTTGCGCATTTTACCCATCACTAGCCTCATTAATCAATTCAACCCTTACTATTTCAAAATAATAAATAGAGGAAATTAAATTTTATTTATTAATAATTTGGGTCTTACAACTTCCCCTCCTTATGAAATTTCGTCCTCGAAATTGACGTACATACCTGGTGTTTCGAAAAGATGAGGATATCTCGCTTTCATTTCCATTTCCAACTCCCAGGTCATTTCCTCAATAGCATGGTTCCTCCACAAAACTTTAACTTGTGGTATGACCTTTGTGCGTAGGACATGTTCTTTTCTATCCAAGATCTTGACAGATACCTCTTCGTACGTTAAGTCTTCGGCTATCTCGTCCGGTTTTAACTCAATGACGTGGTTTGGGTCTTTCACATATTTACGAAGCACAAATATATGAAAAATATTATGAACACGAGACATACTTGGAGGTAACGCGAGTCTATAGGCCACATTTTCTACTCGGTCAAGAATCTGAAATGGACTAATAAATCGTGGATTGAGCTTTCATCTCTTCCCAAATCTTATAACTCCCTTTCATGGAGCGACACGCAATAATACATGATCTCCAATACTAAATTCCACGTCCTTTCGATGAAGATCAGATAGCTCTTTTGTCGATCATGTGCCGTTTGTATACGTTGTCGAATCATTTGGATCTTTTTCGTAGTCATACGTACCAACTCAGGTCCCAACAATGTTGCTTCTCCCACCTCATCCTAACATATTGGAGAGCGACACTTTCGTCCATATAATGCTTCGAATGGAGCCACACCTATACTTGCCTGATAACTGTTGTTGTAAGAGAATTCCACCAATGGTAAATACTTATCCCAACTTCCTTTAAAGTCTAAAACACAGAGTCTTAATAAATCTTCAAGAGTTTGAATAGTCCTCTCTGATTGTCCGTCCGTTTGAGGATGGTATGTCAAACTGAATCGTAAATCCGTACCCATAGCTTTTTGCAAGCTAACCCAAAATCTTGAAGTGAATCTTAGGTCACGATCTGAAACTATGGATACTGGCATGCCATGCAATCTCACAATCTCATCTATGTACATACGAGGAAGACGTTCAGGGGAATAAGTCTCCCGTATCAGCAAGAAATGAGCAGACTTGGTTAATCTATCAACAATAACCCAAATAGCATTTATGCCTTGAGAAACCGTGGGAAGTCCCGTAACAAAATCCCTGGTAATGTGTTCCCACTTCCATTTCAGAATCTCAAGTGGTTGCAATGGGCCCTTAGGCACTTGATGCTCCGCCTTTACACGTTGACAAGTTAAACACCTCGAGATAAACTTGGCAATCTCTCTCTTTATATTGTTCCACCAAAATGTATGTCGAAGATCACGATACATTTCGGTACTTCCAGGATGGATTGCAAATGGTGTATTGTGTGCCTCCATCATGATCTTGTACTTCAAATCAGAATCATTAGGAACACAAAGTCTGGAGTGGACTCGAAGTATTCCTTTTTCATCGATTCTTACTTCTGGAATATCACCTTCTTGCACTTTCTTCTTCATATGCATCAGCTTCGGATCTGTGGCTTGAGCAACTTTAACTTTTTCGATTAAAGTTGGTTCTATACGTATACTTGACATCATTGCATGGGTCCTCGGAGTCTTGAATTCTATCTTCATCTTTTGTAAATCACACCAAATGAGCCTTTGTGTTGACAACATCACACTTGTTCCCGCGTATGATCTTCTACTCAATGCGTCGGCTACCACGTTCGCTTTTCCAGGATGGTATTGAATGGTATGGTCGTAGTCTTTCAACAGCTCGAGCCAACGTCGTTGCTGCATGTTGAGTTCTTTTTGAGTGAAGAAATATTTGAGGCTTTTATGGTCTGAATATATCTCCACTTTCTCCTCGTATAGATAGTGCCTCCAGATCTTTAGCGCGAAAACGACTGCTGCCAACTCTAGATCATGAGTAGGATAATTCCTCTCATATTCTTTAAGTTGTCGTGAGGCATAGGCTATAACTTTCCCACGTTGCATGAGAACACATCCTAGCCCTTTGCCTGAAGCATCGCTGTAGATAACAAATCCATCCGAACCAGATGGTATGGTCAAAATAGGTGCCGAAATGAGTCTCCTCTTAAGCTCTTGGAAACACTTCTCGCATTCCTCGATCCATACGAATTTGCTATCTTTCCGAGTCAGCTGAGTTAATGGAGTAGCGATTCGAGAAAATCCTTCCACGAATCTCCGATAATAACCAGTTAAGCCTAGAAAGCTACGTACTTCGGTCACCGACTTTGGTTGTTCCCAACTTTGTATTGCTTCAATCTTCGTCGGGTCAATAGATACTCCATGTTTTGACACCACGTGCCCAAGGAATGCTACTTCCTCAAGCCAGAACTCAGATTTCTTTAACTTGGCATATAACTTATTTTCACGAAGCCTTTGGAGTACCAGCTTCAAATGGTGCTCATGATCTTCACGACTATTGGAATATATGATGATGCCATCAATAAAAATAACAACGAACTGATCCAAATATTTCTTGAATACTCGGTTCATCATATCCATGAAAGCTGCAGGAGCATTAGTCAATCCAAAAGACATGACTAAGAATTCATAATGCCCGTACCGAGTTCTAAAGGCAGTTTTTGGAATATCCTCAGTTCTAATCTTCAGCTGATGATATTCAGAACGAAGATCGATTTTTGAAAAGAATTGTGCTCCTTGTAACTGGTCAAACAGGTCATCAATACGAGGTAGCGGATACCTATTCTTGATAGTGACATGGTTTATTTTCCGATAGTCGATACAAAGTCGCATACTCCCGTCTTTCTTCTTTACGAATAAAATAGGAGCACCCCAAGGAGATGTGCTAGGACGAATGAAACCGATGTCCAACAACTCCTGTAATTGGACCTTTAACTCCTAAAGTTCAATAGGAGCCATTCGATATGGGGTTTTAGAAATGGGCTTTGTACTAGGTTCAAGATCAATAAAGAATTCAACTTCACGTTTCGGGGGTAGACCGGGAAGTTCTTCAGGAAATACGTCAGGAAAGTCAATAACAACATGAATATTATTCAAATATGACGTGTCTTTATTCAAATCCATAACATGGGCTAAGAAAGCTTGACATCCGTTTTTTAATAAACGAATAGCTTTATAACTTGATATAACAGTAATTAATTTTAATGGCTTAGTCACTTGAATTCGCACAACAGGTTGGTTAGGAATATGAAAACTAACAACCTTACGAAAATAATCAATTTTGGCATGATGAGTAGTTAACCAATCAATCCCTAAAATCACTTCAAATGCAAGTATCTTTAAAGAGATAAGGTTAACATGTAAGGTGATGGTGCCAACTTGGATCAAACAAGATTTATAAACAGTGTAAGACCCCAAATTTTATGAAATAAAAGTATTTAATTTTTCTTATAATTACTATTCAGTAAATGGTTAAATTGATAAAAGTTTAAAGTTATGAGTGAAATATGATTTTTTTTTCAAAATAAGCAAGTGGTTATAAAATAATCATTGTTGTCGGGGAATATTTGTTTGGTCGTGGAATATTCTTTCTGTCGGGAAATATTCGTACGACGGCGCAGCCATTTGTGGGCCCCATAACAGAATAACTGTCGGGTGAAGAAAACGACAAATTTGAGTTTTTACAAATAACGGCGTAATTGTTACCGTTAACACTGTTAGAATACCCGGTGGTTAAAATACAGTAATACGCGTTATTGCACAGTAGCACACGGTATTGCATAGTATTTTTGAAATTATTGATTCTTACGTAAGAAGGCAACACTCAATAATTGTTACAGTAATTACTGTTCAATATTTTATTTTATTGATTCAATAATTGCTACGTTGAAATTTTGTATTATTGTTGTTCAATAATTGTTGCTGCACAGTATTTCCCATTATCAGATCAATAATTCATATTATTTGAATAGTATTATTAGATAGCATTATTGGCAATGTCTAGAAAGTTCTGTCTAAGGAGAGGTTTGGTCATCTAATTGCGCGCCAGTAAGGAGAAATCCTTATTGGAAAGCCCCCTCTTTCCTGGGAACAGCCTGGTTGTCATAAATGTGATTCTGTAATATTATTTGTGAATAATTAATTATTGATTCATATGATAAGGAAATATTTATTTTATGTGGATATAAATGAGGGATATATTTTTGTGGTTAAAAATGAAGGAGTTAATATTGAGGTTTTTATCAGTATTTTTGTCGGAATGGAGGTATTAAAAATTAGGATTTTTGAGATATTTTGCGAGGGTTATAATTTTTAATCCGACCGTTGGATCGTGGTAATATTTGGATATGTTATACATATATAAGTTGAGTATATGTCCACAAATTTTGAACCGTTAAAAATGAACGTATGATTTATTATGAATTTTACGAGATGACTGGTTCAGAAATTATTGAATTTTCGGAGTTTATCATTTTGGTGGAAAATTCTAGAATTGGTGGGCCCCACTTGTGGTTGGTGAAGAAATGTGCTGAATTATATTTCAAATGTGGTGGGTGGAAATAGTAGCAGGTAAAGCCATCAGGTTGCAGGTCAAACCTACCAAAATTTTCCTATAAATAGAGGGCTAAGTTAGAATTGAAAATCACACCAGAAACATAAGCTTTCTCTCTTTTTCTCTCTATATTATGAAGCATATTTTGTGAGTTTTTAGATACTTGGTGAGTTGCTATTCATCAGTGCAAGTTTCCTTCAGCATCATATCCGATATCCAGTCAGAAGTACTGCTCTTTTGAGGTAAGGGATAGTAATGGATTTTAAGGGTTGTTATGATTTTCAGTTTCGTAATTTTTCTGATCTTCAAAAATTATGGAAAAATTTGAAATGATATTTTGATGAGTTTTATTGATTGTGTCCAAAAAATGGTGATTTTTGGATGTATAGATTAAGAGTTATGAATTTTACGGGAAAAGACTATTTTAAAAGTAACCGCTTATAATTCCTTGTGGTTAACTCCAAAATTGATGAAATTTTTATTGGGAGTACATGTGTATGATAGAAGTATACTCTGTAAATTTCAGAATTTTTGGATAAAAGTACAATTTTTGATAAATGTCTAAATATTCGGTGGTTTTGGCCATATGAAAAATAGTAAATGAGTTTTAAAAATTATGAGAAAAATATATGTTCAATATGGGACTATATTCTGCTAAATCCCAGAAAAAAAATGTTTTTGGAATTGATTTGGTATTTTTCATGAAAATAGACTAGTTATGAGTAAATGAATTAAAAATGTTATGTGAAGTAAGAAAATTGAAAAATAGGATTTTATGGCTTGAGAATCCTATATGAGATATATGCAGATTTTTGATGAGGGTTTTGATTATTGGTGATAAAATCTTATGAGTTTGGTATTTTAGAATGATTAAATGCATTATTTAGTAAAGTGTAAACAATTTAAATAAATTGTTTATAAGCTTAAGAAATATTATTCTTTCAATATCATTATACCGAAATATTGGTATGGATTTTATTGTGGAATTTCTACCTTTTTGTGTCGAGTTTACTATTTATGAGTTACTATTCACGATTTACTATTCATGTGTTACGAATATTATTCTTGAGATTAAAACTATATGTTGATCATATTATTTTTATCATCATATATAACATTTTTATAACCCTGATGTTGAAATTCTCTTTCACTGGAGTGTAAAGATGGGTAGATTATTGGTATGATCATGACTAGGGTTCTCTTTGGCCTGTAGTGCAAAGTTGAATTGTGACTGGTATGATCATGACCATTGAATTTATAATTGAATATCTTAAGCTTAAGTGCAAAGGTGAATTGATCAACATTGTTATAATTATTGTTTATATAAATTCTGAAATGATTATATATTTCTTTGAGATATGAATATATTTGGCCTGTAGTGCAAATATGAATTGTTGATGAATATCTTTGGCATGTAGTGCAAAGATGGCCTGTTGATGAATATCTTTGGCCTGTAGTGCAAAGATGAACTGTTGTTGAATATCTTTGGCCCGTAGTGCAAAGATGGTTTGTTGATGAATATCTTTGGCCCGTAGTGCAAAGATGGATTTGTTAGTATGATTATAAACAGGAACTGTGATTTGGTATAACCATGATCTTTGATGTTTCAGGTAAAGACAGGTGATGAAAATATTCTTCGTCCTGGGTGCGAAGAAAAATTTATAGTCACAATTATGATTATGAGTTATTTATATGATTGTGGACCAGAACTGTTGATTGATGTTACAGGGATAAAACATTGTTGGTGGATTTTTAACATGGAGAAGATAATAGACTTTATAGTCTATTTGACTCTTCTAATGGATTGCATGTTCCGCTGCAACTATGGTTGAAATTTTTATCATTTACCATATGTTCTAAATCTCTGATTTATTATTGATGAAGGCTATTGATAATTTAATTATCTTTAGTCATGATATTCTTTACTGAGCTAGTTGTGCTCACCCTTTTGCTTCACAATTCCTTTCAGGTAATAATAGTGTAGCTGGGTCGAGCGAGGGTAACAAGGGAATAGAACGGTGGTCATCATTTAGTAGTTATATTTGGTGAAGAAAATAGGGTGAGGCGAACCCAACGTTGGAAGGGTGTTTTGCCACTATCATACAAGATGTCTAACGACATACAACCTCGTGTCATCATAAGACATGATTGTGCACATCCGCTTGCCGAGTATATCTACAAGCACTACCTATATAATCTTGGTGTTTGTTTAAAGTATAATTCTCAGTTAGATACGGCGGAGATAATGATAAGTCAAGAGAAGACTCACCATTGGGAAGAATATGATAGTAATCTTCTCGTTTTTGTTTGGGGTCTATTGGGTCAACCAAGGATAATTCTGTGGCCATATGATATCTATCATAACCTAGACGCGTGGCCTCCCATGTACGAAGGTTTCCTTGAGCACTTCCCAAAGATTCTAATTTCTAAAACAGTTTTTGACTATACCTTTATGTAAGGTGTTATTGTGAGGTGATGTCCACGGTTGGAACATGAGTCACATTTGGTATATATTTGTATCCAAACTCACAGCATATGTGTTGTTGTATTTTGCACGACAATTGTTGTAATAAAGTTGTAGTTATTTTCTGTACCATGTATTTGACGACTCAGAATGGGTTGGGTGGAATGAACCTATTTTGGGGTTGTCACAGGTGGTATCAGAGCTTAGGGATACGATCTCTGGCGGAGATCGGGGAATACAACTAGGAGGGGAGAGATGAGTAAATCCTTCGCTAGTGTGTCCTACCTAAGCTTATTTATTGGTCAGTCATAATATTGGGATATTATGTGAAATGTTAATTTGTTCAATTAACCTTTGTTTTTGAAGCTGTATGCTAGAATGATATCAGAAATACAGGAGATGAGCAATGAAGAAATTATGATGACAGGAAAGATGGAATCTGAAATGAAAGGAAGGTATTCTCAACTCTTTGAAATATCAGGTACGTAAATTTCGGGGACGAAATTTCATAAGGAGGAGAGATTGTAAGACCCCGAATTTTATGAAATAAAAGTATTCAATTTTTCTTATAATTACTATTCAGTAAATGGTTAAATTGATAAAAGTTTAAAGTTATGAGTGAAATATGATTTTTTTTTCAAAATAAGCAAGTGGTTATAAAATAATCATTGTTGTCGGGGAATATTCGTTTGGTCGTGGAATATTCTTTCTGTCGGAAAATATTCGTACGACGGCGCATCCATTTGTGGGCCCCATAACAGAATAACTGTCGGGTGAAGAAAACGACAAATTTGAGTTTTTACAAATAACGGCGTAATTGTTACCGTTAACACTGTTAGAATACCCGGTGGTTAAAATACAGTAATACGCGTTATTGCACAGTAGCACACGGTATTGCATAGTATTTTTGAAATTATTGATTCTTACGTAAGAAGGCAACACTCAATAATTGTTACAGTAATTACTGTTCAATATTTTATTTTATTGATTCAATAATTGCTACGTTGAAATTTTGTATTATTGTTGTTCAATAATTGTTGCTGCACAGTATTTCCCATTATCAGATCAATAATTCATATTATTTGAATAGTATTATTAGATAGCATTATTGGCAATGTCTAGAAAGTTCTGTCTAAGGAGAGGTTTGGTCATCTAATTGCGCGCCAGTAAGGAGAAATCCTTATTGGAAAGCCCCCTCTTTCCTGGGAACAGCCTGGTTGTCATAAATGTGATTCTGTAATATTATTTGTGAATAATTAATTATTGATTCATATGATAAGGAAATATTTATTTTATGTGGATATAAATGAGGGATATATTTTTGTGGTTAAAAATGAAGGAGTTAATGTTGAGGTTTTTATCAGTATTTTTGTCGGAATGGAGGTATTAAAAATTAGGATTTTTGAGATATTTTGCGAGGGTTATAATTTTTAATCCGACCGTTGGATCGTGGTAATTTTTGGAT
This sequence comes from Panax notoginseng, assembly GCA_016801055.1. NCBI lineage: Eukaryota > Viridiplantae > Streptophyta > Magnoliopsida > Apiales > Araliaceae > Panax > Panax notoginseng. The sequence goes on from CM029022.1 coordinate 139,190,298, forward strand.
ATGTTATACATATATAAGTTGAGTATATGTCCACAAATTTTGAACCGTTAAAAATGAACGTATGATTTATTATGAATTTTACGAGATGACTGGTTCAGAAATTATTGAATTTTCGGAGTTTATCATTTTGGTGGAAAATTCTAGAATTGGTGGGCCCCACTTGTGGTTGGTGAAGAAATGTGCTGAATTATATTTCAAATGTGGTGGGTGGAAATAGTAGCAGGTAAAGCCATCAGGTTGCAGGTCAAACCTACCAAAATTTTCCTATAAATAGAGGGCTAAGTTAGAATTGAAAATCACACCAGAAACATAAGCTTTCTCTCTTTCTCTCTCTATATTATGAAGCATATTTTGTGAGTTTTTAGATACTTGGTGAGTTGCTATTCATCAGTGCAAGTTTCCTTCAGCATCATATCCGATATCCAGTCAGAAGTACTGCTCTTTTGAGGTAAGGGATAGTAATGGATTTTAAGGGTTGTTATGATTTTCAGTTTCGTAATTTTTCTGATCTTCAAAAATTATGGAAAAATTTGAAATGATATTTTGATGAGTTTTATTGATTGTGTCCAAAAATGGTGATTTTTGGATGTATAGATTAAGAGTTATGAATTTTACGGGAAAAGACTATTTTAAAAGTAACCGCTTATAATTCCTTGTGGTTAACTCCAAAATTGATGAAATTTTTATTGGGAGTACATGTGTATGATAGAAGTATACTCTGTAAATTTCAGAATTTTTGGACAAAAGTACAATTTTTGATAAATGTCTAAATATTCGGTGGTTTTGGCCATATGAAAAATAGTAAATGAGTTTTAAAAATTCTGAGAAAAATATATGTTCAATATGGGACTATATTATGCTAAATCCCAGAAAAAAAATATTTTTGGAATTGATTTGGTATTTTTCATGAAAATGGACTAGTTATGAGTAAATGAATTAAATATGTTATGTGAAGTAAGAAAATTGAAAAATAGGATTTTATGGCTTGAGAATCCTATATGAGGTATATGCAGATTTTTGATGAGGGTTTTGATTATTGGTGATAAAATCTTATGAGTTTGGTATTTTAGAATGATTAAATGCATTATTTAGTAAAGTGTAAACAATTTAAATAAATTGTTTATAAGCTTAAGAAATATTATTCTTTCAATATCATTATACCGAAATATTGGTATGGATTTTATTGTGGAATTTCTACCTTTTTGTGTCGAGTTTACTATTTATGAGTTACTATTCACGATTTACTATTCATGAGTTACGAATATTACTCTTGAGATTAAAACTATATGTTGATCATATTATTTTTATCATCATATATAACATTTTTATAACCCTGATGTTGAAATTCTCTTTCACTGGAGTGTAAAGATGGGTAGATTATTGGTATGATCATGACTAGGGTTCTCTTTGGCCTGTAGTGCAAAGTTGAATTGTGACTGGTATGATCATGACCATTGAATTTATAATTGAATATCTTAAGCTTAAGTGCAAAGGTGAATTGATCAACATTGTTATAATTATTGTTTATATAAATTCTGAAATGATTATATATTTCTTTGAGATATGAATATATTTGGCCTGTAGTGCAAATATGAATTGTTGATGAATATCTTTGGCATGTAGTGCAAAGATGGCCTGTTGATGAATATCTTTGGCCTGTAGTGCAAAGATGAACTGTTGTTGAATATCTTTGGCCCGTAGTGCAAAGATGGTTTGTTGATGAATATCTTTGGCCCGTAGTGCAAAGATGGATTTGTTAGTATGATTATAAACAGGAACTGTGATTTGGTATAACCATGATCTTTGATGTTTCAGGTAAAGACAGGTGATGAAAATATTCTTCGTCCTGGGTGCGAAGAAAAATTTATAGTCACAATTATGATTATGAGTTATTTATATGATTGTGGACCAGAACTGTTGATTGATGTTACAGGGATAAAACATTGTTGGTGGATTTTTAACATGGAGAAGATAATAGACTTTATAGTCTATTTGACTCTTCTAATGGATTGCATGTTCCGCTGCAACTATGGTTGAAATTTTTATCATTTACCATATGTTCTAAATCTCTGATTTATTATTGATGAAGGCTATTGATAATTTAATTATCTTTAGTCATGATATTCTTTACTGAGCTAGTTGTGCTCACCCTTTTGCTTCACAATTCCTTTCAGGTAATAATAGTGTAGCTGGGTCGAGCGAGGGTAACAAGGGAATAGAACGGTGGTCATCATTTAGTAGTTATATTTGGTGAAGAAAATAGGGTGAGGCGAACCCAACGTTGGAAGGGTGTTTTGCCACTATCATACAAGATGTCTAACGACATACAACCTCGTGTCATCATAAGACATGATTGTGCTCATCCGCTTGCTGAGTATATCTACAAGCACTACCTATATAATCTTGGTGTTTGTTTAAAGTATAATTCTCAGTTAGATACAGTGGAGATAATGATAAGTCAAGAGAAGACTCACCATTGGGAAGAATATGATAGTAATCTTCTCGTTTTTGTTTGGGGTCTATTGGGTCAACCAAGGATAATTCTGTGGCCATATGATATCTATCATAACCTAGACGCGTGGCCTCCCATGTACGAAGGTTTCCTTGAGCACTTCCCAAAGATTCTAATTTCTAAAACAGTTTTTGACTATACCTTTATGTAAGGTGTTATTGTGAGGTGATGTCCACGGTTGGAACATGAGTCACATTTGGTATATATTTGTATCCAAACTCACAGCATATGTGTTGTTGTATTTTGCACGACAATTGTTGTAATAAAGTTGTAGTTGTTTTCTGTACCATGTATTTGACGACTCAGAATGGGTTGGGTGGAATGAACCTATTTTGGGGTTGTCACAGGTGGTATCAGAGCTTAGGGATATGATCTCTGGCGGAGATCGGGGAATACAACTAGGAGGGGAGAGATGAGTAAATCCTTCGCTAGTGTGTCCTACCTAAGCTTATTTATTGGTCAGTCATAATATTGGGATATTATGTGATATGTTAATTTGTTCAATTAACCTTTGTTTTGAAGCTGTATGCTAGAATGATATCAGAAATACAGGAGATGAGCAATGAAGAAATTATGATGACAGGGAAGATGGAATCTGAAATGAAAGGAAGGTATTCTCAACTCTTTGAAATATCAGGTACGTAAATTTCGGGGACGAAATTTCATAAGGAGGGGAGATTGTAAGACCCCGAATTTTATGAAATAAAAGTATTCAATTTTTCTTATAATTACTATTCAGTAAATGGTTAAATTGATAAAAGTTTAAAGTTATGAGTGAAATATGATTTTTTTTTCAAAATAAGCAAGTGGTTATAAAATAATCATTGTTGTCGGGGAATATTCGTTTGGTCGTGGAATATTCTTTCTGTCGGGAAATATTCGTACGACGGCGCAGCCATTTGTGGGCCCCATAACAGAATAACTGTCGGGTGAAGAAAACGACAAATTTGAGTTTTTACAAATAACGGCGTAGTTGTTACCGTTAACACTGTTGGAATACCCGGTGGTTAAAATACAGTAATACGCGTTATTGCACAGTAGCACACGGTATTGCATAGTATTTTTGAAATTATTGATTCTTACGTAAGAAGGCACACTCAATAATTGTTACAGTAATTACTGTTCAATATTTTATTTTATTGATTCAATAATTGCTACGTTGAAATTTTGTATTATTGTTGTTCAATAATTGTTGCTGCACAGTATTTCCCATTATCAGATCAATAATTCATATTATTTGAATAGTATTATTAGATAGCATTATTGGCAATGTCTAGAAAGTTCTGTCTAAGGAGAGGTTTGGTCATCTAATTGCGCGCCAGTAAGGAGAAATCCTTATTGGAAAGCCCCCTCTTTCCTGGGAACGGCCTGGTTGTCATAAATGTGATTCTGTAATATTATTTGTGAATAATTAATTATTGATTCATATGATAAGGAAATATTTATTTTATGTGGATATAAATGAGGGATATATTTTTGTGGTTAAAAATGAAGGAGTTAATGTTGAGGTTTTTATCAGTATTTTTGTCGGAATGGAGGTATTAAAAATTAGGATTTTTGAGATATTTTGCGGGGGTTATAATTTTTAATCCGACCGTTGGATCGTGGTAATATTTGGATATGTTATACATATATAAGTTGAGTATATGTCCACAAATTTTGAACCGTTAAAAATGAACGTATGATTTATTATGAATTTTACGAGATGACTGGTTCAGAAATTATTGAATTTTCGGAGTTTATCATTTTGGTGGAAAATTCTAGAATTGGTGGGCCCCACTTGTGGTTGGTGAAGAAATGTGCTGAATTATATTTCAAATGTGGTGGGTGGAAATAGTAGCAGGTAAAGCCATCAGGTTGCAGGTCAAACCTACCAAAATTTTCCTATAAATAGAGGGCTAAGTTAGAATTGAAAATCACACCAGAAACATAAGCTTTCTCTCTTTCTCTCTCTATATTATGAAGCATATTTTGTGAGTTTTTAGATACTTGGTGAGTTGCTATTCATCAGTGCAAGTTTCCTTCAGCATCATATCCGATATCCAGTCAGAAGTACTGCTCTTTTGAGGTAAGGGATAGTAATGGATTTTAAGGGTTGTTATGATTTTCAGTTTCGTAATTTTTCTGATCTTCAAAAATTATGAAAAAATTTGAAATGATATTTTGATGAGTTTTATTGATTGTGTCCAAAAATGGTGATTTTTGGATGTATAGATTAAGAGTTATGAATTTTACGGAAAAGACTATTTTAAAAGTAACCGCTTATAATTCCTTGTGGTTAACTCCAAAATTGATGAAATTTTTATTGGGAGTACATGTGTATGATAGAAGTATACTCTGTAAATTTCAGAATTTTTGGACAAAAGTACAATTTTTGATAAATGTCTAAATATTCGGTGGTTTTGGCCATATGAAAAATAGTAAATGAGTTTTAAAAATTCTGAGAAAAATATATGTTCAATATGGGACTATATTATGCTAAATCCCAGAAAAAAAATATTTTTGGAACTGATTTGGTATTTTTCATGAAAATGGACTAGTTATGAGTAAATGAATTAAATATGTTATGTGAAGTAAGAAAATTGAAAAATAGGATTTTATGGCTTGAGAATCCTATATGAGGTATATGCAGATTTTTGATGAGGGTTTTGATTATTGGTGATAAAATCTTATGAGTTTGGTATTTTAGAATGATTAAATGCATTATTTAGTAAAGTGTAAACAATTTAAATAAATTGTTTATAAGCTTAAGAAATATTATTCTTTCAATATCATTATACCGAAATATTGGTATGGATTTTATTGTGGAATTTCTACCTTTTTGTGTCGAGTTTACTATTTATGAGTTACTATTCACGATTTACTATTCACGAGTTACGAATATTACTCTTGAGATTAAAACTATATGTTGATCATGTTATTTTTATCATCATATATAACATTTTTATAACCCTGATGTTGAAATTCTCTTTCACTGGAGTGTAAAGATGGGTAGATTATTGGTATGATCATGACTAGGGTTCTCTTTGGCCTGTAGTGCAAAGTTGAATTGTGACTGGTATGATCATGACCATTGAATTTATAATTGAATATCTTAAGCTTAAGTGCAAAGGTGAATTGATCAACATTGTTATAATTATTGTTTATATAAATTCTGAAATGATTATATATTTCTTTGAGATATGAATATATTTGGCCTGTAGTGCAAATATGAATTGTTGATGAATATCTTTGGCATGTAGTGCAAAGATGGCCTGTTGATGAATATCTTTGGCCTGTAGTGCAAAGATGAACTGTTGTTGAATATCTTTGGCCCGTAGTGCAAAGATGGTTTGTTGATGAATATCTTTGGCCCGTAGTGCAAAGATGGATTTGTTAGTATGATTATAAACAGGAACTGTGATTTGGTATAACCATGATCTTTGATGTTTCAGGTAAAGACAGGTGATGAAAATATTCTTCGTCCTGGGTGCGAAGAAAAATTTATAGTCACAATTATGATTATGAGTTATTTATATGATTGTGGACCAGAACTGTTGATTGATGTTACAGGGATAAAACATTGTTGGTGGATTTTTAACATGGAGAAGATAATAGACTTTATAGTCTATTTGACTCTTCTAATGGATTGCATGTTCCGCTGCAACTATGGTTGAAATTTTTATCATTTACCATATGTTCTAAATCTCTGATTTATTATTGATGAAGGCTATTGATAATTTAATTATCTTTAGTCATGATATTCTTTACTGAGCTAGTTGTGCTCACCCTTTTGCTTCACAATTCCTTTCAGGTAATAAGAGTGTAGCTGGGTCGAGCGAGGGTAACAAGGGAATAGAACGGTGGTCATCATTTAGTAGTTATATTTGGTGAAGAAAATAGGGTGAGGCGAACCCAACGTTGGAAGGGTGTTTTGCCACTATCATACAAGATGTCTAACGACATACAACCTCGTGTCATCATAAGACATGATTGTGCTCATCCACTTGCTGAGTATATCTACAAGCACTACCTATATAATCTTGGTGTTTGTTTAAAGTATAATTCTCAGTTAGATACAGTGGAGATAATGATAAGTCAAGAGAAGACTCACCATTGGGAAGAATATGATAGTAATCTTCTCGTTTTTCTTTGGGGTCTATTGGGTCAACCAAGGATAATTCTGTGGCCATATGATATCTATCATAACCTAGACGCGTGGCCTCCCATGTACGAAGGTTTCCTTGAGCACTTCCCAAAGATTCTAATTTCTAAAACAGTTTTTGACTATACCTTTATGTAAGGTGTTATTGTGAGGTGATGTCCACGGTTGGAACATGAGTCACATTTGGTATATATTTGTATCCAAACTCACAGCATATGTGTTGTTGTATTTTGCACGACAATTATTGTAATAAAGTTGTAGTTGTTTTCTGTACCATGTATTTGACGACTCAGAATGGGTTGGGTGGAATGAACCTATTTTGGGGTTGTCACAGGTGGTATCAGAGCTTAGGGATATGATCTCTGGCGGAGATCGGGGAATACAACTAGGAGGGGAGAGATGAGTAAATCCTTCGCTAGTGTGTCCTACCTAAGCTTATTTATTGGTCAGTCATAATATTGGGATATTATGTGATATGTTAATTTGTTCAATTAACCTTTGTTTTTGAAGCTGTATGCTAGAATGATATCAGAAATACAGGAGATGAGCAATGAAGAAATTATGATGACAGGGAAGATGGAATCTGAAATGAAAGGAAGGTATTCTCAACTCTTTGAAATATCAGGTACGTAAATTTCGGGGACGAAATTTCATAAGGAGGGGAGATTGTAAGACCCCGAATTTTATGAAATAAAAGTATTCAATTTTTCTTATAATTACTATTCAGTAAATGGTTAAATTGATAAAAGTTTAAAGTTATGAGTGAAATATGATTTTTTTTTTCAAAATAAGCAAGTGGTTATAAAATAAACATTGTTGTCGGGGAATATTCGTTTGGTCGTGGAATATTCTTTCTGTCGGGAAATATTCGTACGACGGCGCAACCATTTGTGGGCCCCATAACAGAATAACTGTCGGGTGAAGAAAACGACAAATTTGAGTTTTTACAAATAACGGCGTAATTGTTACCGTTAACACTGTTAGAATATCCGGTGGTTAAAATACAGTAATACGCGTTATTGCACAGTAGCACACGGTATTGCATAGTATTTTTGAAATTATTGATTCTTACGTAAGAAGGCAACACTCAATAATTGTTACAGTAATTACTGTTCAATATTTTATTTTATTGATTCAATAATTGCTACGTTGAAATTTTGTATTATTGTTGTTCAATAATTGTTGCTGCACAGTATTTCCCATTATCAGATCAATAATTCATATTATTTGAATAGTATTATTAGATAGCATTATTGGCAATGTCTAGAAAGTTCTGTCTAAGGAGAGGTTTGGTCATCTAATTGCGCGCCAGTAAGGAGAAATCCTTATTGGAAAGCCCCCTCTTTCCTGGGAACAGCCTGGTTGTCATAAATGTGATTCTGTAATATTATTTGTGAATAATTAATTATTGATTCATATGATAAGGAAATATTTATTTTATGTGGATATAAATGAGGGATATATTTTTGTGGTTAAAAATGAAGGAGTTAATATTGAGGTTTTTATCAGTATTTTTGTCGGAATGGAGGTATTAAAAATTAGGATTTTTGAGATATTTTGCGAGGGTTATAATTTTTAATCCGACCGTTGGATCGTGGTAATATTTGGATATGTTATACATATATAAGTTGAGTATATGTCCACAAATTTTGAACCGTTAAAAATGAACGTATGATTTATTATGAATTTTACGAGATGACTGGTTCAGAAATTATTGAATTTTCGGAGTTTATCATTTTGGTGGAAAATTCTAGAATTGGTGGGCCCCACTTGTGGTTGGTGAAGAAATGTGCTGAATTATATTTCAAATGTGGTGGGTGGAAATAGTAGCAGGTAAAGCCATCAGGTTGCAGGTCAAACCTACCAAAATTTTCCTATAAATAGAGGGCTAAGTTAGAATTGAAAATCACACCAGAAACATAAGCTTTCTCTCTTTCTCTCTCTATATTATGAAGCATATTTTGTGAGTTTTTAGATACTTGGTGAGTTGCTATTCATCAGTGCAAGTTTCCTTCAGCATCATATCCGATATCCAGTCAGAAGTACTGCTCTTTTGAGGTAAGGGATAGTAATGGATTTTAAGGGTTGTTATGATTTTCAGTTTCGTAATTTTTCTGATCTTCAAAAATTATGGAAAAATTTGAAATGATATTTTGATGAGTTTTATTGATTGTGTCCAAAAATGGTGATTTTTGGATGTATAGATTAAGAGTTATGAATTTTACGGGAAAAGACTATTTTAAAAGTAACCGCTTATAATTCCTTGTGGTTAACTCCAAAATTGATGAAATTTTTATTGGGAGTACATGTGTATGATAGAAGTATACTCTGTAAATTTCAGAATTTTTGGACAAAAGTACAATTTTTGATAAATGTCTAAATATTCGGTGGTTTTGGCCATATGAAAAATAGTAAATGAGTTTTAAAAATTCTGAGAAAAATATATGTTCAATATGGGACTATATTATGCTAAATCCCAGAAAAAAAATGTTTTTGGAATTGATTTGGTATTTTTCATGAAAATGGACTAGTTATGAGTAAATGAATTAAATATGTTATGTGAAGTAAGAAAATTGAAAAATAGGATTTTATGGCTTGAGAATCCTATATGAGATATATGCAGATTTTTGATGAGGGTTTTGATTATTGGTGATAAAATCTTATGAGTTTGGTATTTTAGAATGATTAAATGCATTATTTAGTAAACTGTAAACAATTTAAATAAATTGTTTATAAGCTTAAGAAATATTATTCTTTCAATATAATTATACCGAAATATTGGTATGGATTTTATTGTGGAATTTCTACCTTTTTGTGTCGAGTTTACTATTTATGAGTTACTATTCACGATTTACTATTCATGAGTTACGAATATTACTCTTGAGATTAAAACTATATGTTGATCATATTATTTTTATCATCATATATAACATTTTTATAACCCTGATGTTGAAATTCTCTTTCACTGGAGTGTAAATATGGATAGATTATTGGTATGATCATGACTAGGGTTCTCTTTGGCCTGTAGTGCAAAGTTGAATTGTGACTGGTATGATCATGACCATTGAATTTATAATTGAATATCTTAAGCTTAAGTGCAAAGGTGAATTGATCAACATTGTTATAATTATTGTTTATATAAATTCTGAAATGATTATATATTTCTTTGAGATATGAATATATTTGGCCTGTAGTGTAAATATGAATTGTTGATGAATATCTTTGGCATGTAGTGCAAAGATGGCCTGTTGATGAATATCTTTGGACTGTAGTGCAAAGATGAACTGTTGTTGAATATCTTTGGCCCGTAGTGCAAAGATGGTTTGTTGATGAATATCTTTGGCCCGTAGTGCAAAGATGGATTTGTTAGTATGATTATAAACAGGAACTGTGATTTGGTATAACCATGATCTTTGATGTTTCAGGTAAAGACAGGTGATGAAAATATTCTTCGTCCTGGGTGCGAAGAAAAATTTATAGTCACAATTATGATTATGAATTATTTATATGATTGTGGACCAGAACTGTTGATTGATGTTACAGGGATAAAACATTGTTGGTGGATTTTTAACATGGAGAAGATAATAGACTTTATAGTCTATTTGACTCTTCTAATGGATTGCATGTTCCGCTGCAACTATGGTTGAAATTTTTATCATTTACCATATGTTCTAAATCTCTGATTTATTATTGATGAAGGCTATTGATAATTTAATTATCTTTAGTCATGATATTCTTTACTGAGCTAGTTGTGCTCACCCTTTTGCTTCACAATTCCTTTCAGGTAATAATAGTGTAGCTGGGTCGAGCGAGGGTAACAAGGGAATAGAACGGTGGTCATCATTTAGTAGTTATATTTGGTGAAGAAAATAGGGTGAGGCGAACCCAACGTTGGAAGGGTGTTTTGCCACTATCATACAAGATGTCTAACGACATACAACCTCGTGTCATCATAAGACATGATTGTGCACATCCGCTTGCCGAGTATATCTACAAGCACTACCTATATAATCTTGGTGTTTGTTTAAAGTATAATTCTCAGTTAGATACAGTGGAGATAATGATAAGTCAAGAGAAGACTCACCATTGGGAAGAATATGATAGTAATCTTCTCGTTTTTGTTTGGGGTCTATTGGGTCAACCAAGGATAATTCTGTGGCCATATGATATCTATCATAACCTAGACGCGTGGCCTCCCATGTACGAAGGTTTCCTTGAGCACTTCCCAAAGATTCTAATTTCTAAAACAGTTTTTGACTATACCTTTATGTAAGGTGTTATTGTGAGGTGATGTCCACGGTTGGAACATGAGTCACATTTAGTATATATTTGTATCCAAACTCACAGCATATGTGTTGTTGTATTTTGCACGACAATTGTTGTAATAAAGTTGTAGTTGTTTTCTGTACCATGTATTTGACGACTCAGAATGGGTTGGGTGGAATGAACCTATTTTGGGGTTGTCACAAACAGTGGATGTGATGAAAGTTTCTCCTAACGGAGTTTCAACATATAAGTAAAAGTCCAATTTCTCAGGTGTCAAGTTTAAACGTTGAGCATAAGTAGGAGAGATAAATGAATGGGTAGCACTGGTATCTAGTAAGGTATAAACTTCATAAGAATTTATGATTAGCTTACCCGTAATCACCTCGTTTGGGTTCCTCGCATTTTGACCAGTCACGACAAACACTCTTCCAGGAACCGTTGACTTTGACTTTTCTGGGACAGCCTTTTGAGTCACCATCCCCGTTGGACTTGGTTTTTCTATAGTGCAATCTCGAGCGATATGTCTTTCCTTTCCACAATTATAACATACCTTAAACTGTTGTGGACAGTTTGGGCTGATATGTCCTTCTTTTCCGCACTTATAGCATATGACCGGTGGTCGTTCTCCTCCCTTGGAACTAGTTGTTGCTTGTGTTGTCGTTTTCGTATTGTCATTGTTGAATCTCCTCTTTTTAAAATCTCCTCCCGACTCGCTTCTTCTATTCTTATGGCCATGATTACCACCAGAGTGGTTGCCACTCTTGTCCATATTTTTCTTTCTCCGCTGGTTATCATTGTTCTGATGACTGCTGTCACCGGTATGATCCTAGTTGTGGTCCCTCGGTTGAACGTACTCGTTATCTCGCTCTAATAATTGAGCCCTGTTGACAACATCTGAATAGAGAAAAAATTTATGTGAAATGAGATATTGACGTATACCGGGTTTCAAACCTCTCAGAAACATCCGCGTCATACGTTTCTCATTCTCCACCAAATGAGGTGCAAACCTAGACAATTATGCAAACTTCGCCTCGTATTGGGACACCATCATGTTATTTTGCTCCAGTCTAATAAACTCTACCTCCTTCATATGACGAATACTTTCAGGAAAGTACTTATCATTGAACAGTTTCTAAAATATTTCCCAAGACATGCTAAGTGCGGCTGGATGGGTACGGTTTACAGATTCCCACTAGTAATCTGCCTCATTACGGAACATAAAGGTGGTGAATGGAACCTTCTGTTCTTCCGTGCATCCCAAGACATCGAATATCTTGGTAATTTGTTTGACCCACGACTCTGCCTTAATCGGATTCGGCTTTCCCTAGAATTTTGGTGGTCTCAACTCCTTGAACTGCTTGGCTATGACAAACCATGAATTGCTATCATTTCCTCCTGTATTTTGAACACGAGTCTCCCTCGTCTGATTTTTCATGAACTGTAAAAACCTTCTAAACATCTCATCGTTCATCGTCTGCTCAGTGGTGTTGTTCACAGGAGGAACATTGCCAGCCTGTTGCACGTTCTCCTCGTTGGTGAGTACAGGCATCTCCACGGTTTCGTTTACTCCATTGTTCACATTCTCAGTTGCCATTCTTAAATACTGCCATAAAACAAGGGTTAATTAAACAAATTAACAAATCACATAATATCCCTATATTATGACTGACCAACAAATAAGCTTAGGTATGACACACTAGCGAAGGATTTACTCGTCTCTCCCCTCCTAGTACTATTCCCCAATCTCCGCTAGAGATCATATCCCTAAGTTCTGATACCAACTGTGACGCCCCCAAAATAGTTATACAACACCCATTCTGAGTCGTCAAAATACATGGTACAGAAACAACTACAACTTTATTAATACAACATAAAAACTGTGAGTTTAAATACAAATATTGTCATCTAGATAATATCCACACTCAAATAAGTTCTCATTATAATTATTGATACATTATTTTACAAAAATAGTGAGGACTACTAAAACGACTTTCTAGAACCTTCATTCCATACCCCGACTAGTACTCGCTACATTCTCGCCTCCTGAGAAGAAAAATGGAACAAAAAGGAAAAGGGTGCGCTCAACTAGCCCAGTAAAGAATATTATGACTAAGATAATATAGAACAAATTATCGTTAGTCTTCAACAGGAAAAAATTTAATAGAATACAATAGACAACAAGTTTTAAATCAATATTTGCAGCGGAAATAATAATTCATTAGAAGAGTTAAGTAGAGAATGAAATCTACTATCTTCTATATATGAATTTAAAAGTTCATCGTCGATATTTTACCCCTGTAATATCAATCAATATATATCTGGAATTAAATATTCATCTTTGCACTACAGGCCAAAGATATTCATCAGTTGGTCATGTTCATCTAAATACCTGTTCATCTTTGCACTACGGGCCAAAGATATTCATCAAAAATCATTATTCTTTGCACTACAGGCCAAAGATATTCAGTAATATCATCATTTAGGACTGAGAATGATGAAAAATATTTTAAAGGAAACGAATCCAGTGAAACAAAATAACAAATATTAAGAATTCGTATTTCGGTTTATCCATGTCCAAAAATACCTTATAAGTAATCATAGTGGAGTAAAATTTAAGAATGATCAAAACATGGATACAATCAAAGCTAGTATCCATAATAGATATTTTGGACGAAAAACAAAAATTTAATTTTTCTATGAATTGTGCCGTATTCGTGAATAGTGCCGTATACGTGAATAGTACCGTATACGTAAATAGTAACCCCGACACAAAAAGTTTCAATTTTGATAAAAATTCAGATCAATATTTCGACATAATGATATTAGAAAAAATAATATCATATATATAAAAAAATAATATCCCTTACCTCGAAAGAATAGTACTTCTGGCTGGAATACTGAATATAGTGCTGAAGGGAACTTGCACCGTATTACAAGACTCAAAGTATCAAAATACTCGCAAGAATACGCTCAATATATAGAGAGAGAAAGAGAGAAAAAACTTTAGTTTCTGGTGTGATTTTCAATTCTAACCTAAGCACCTTATTTATAGGAAAATGCTTAAAACATCAAAGTGAAAAATTTAATATAATATTAATATATATAATTAAATTTCTTACACCCACTTTCTCAGATCTGAATTCAGCCATTTACATCACATGCAAGACCCACAATAATGACCAAAAACGTTTTTCATATTAAAAATAATTAAAACTTCCAAAAATCAATTATTTCAGAAATTCAGAGCTTCAATAATTCATAATAAATAGTACTTTTATCAGAAAAATTCAAACTTCATGTCCTCCTCATAGGAAATTTCATTCTCTACAACTTTGCAGAAGAAAATTTTTCTAAATTCCAAACAGAAATTGACCGAAATCCACAAACGGGCGATTTTACAGGCTATAATTAAATTTCAGTCAAGAAATGGGGTCCACCGACACACAAAATATATGTTAATCATTTAATGGAACAAAAATACTCTTTCTCCTCATATACTCATATATCCCACATTTATTGTAAAAATATCATCATTATTTTATTATAATAATATAATAAAAAATTATTTTATCAGAAAAGATAAAATATCGATTTTCAGCAATTGTCACTTTAAAAATTTTCTCCATCTATATCCACATAAAATGAATATTTTCCTCATCATATAAATTAATAATTAATTATTCATAAATAATATTACAGAATCACAATGCTGACAACCAGACAGTTCCCAGAAAAGAGGGGGCTTTCCAATAAGGATTTCTCCGTACTGGCGCGCAATTAGGTGACCAAACCTCTCATTAGACAGAACTTTCTAGACATTGCCAATAATATTATCTAATAGTATTATTCAGATAATATAAATTATTGCTCCGATAATAGAAAATACTGTGTAGTGACAATTATTGAAACAACAGTAATATAAAATATCAATGCAACAATTATTGAATTAATAAAATACTGAACAGTAATTATTATAATAATTATTGAGTAGTGCCTTCTTATGTAAGAATCAATAATTGGTGTAATACTGTGTGCTACTGTGCAACAACGCATATTACTGTGCTTTAACCACCGGGTATTCTAACAGTATTAATGGTAACAAATACGCCGTTATTTATAAATAACTTATACTTGTCGTTTTTTTCATCCAATCGCTTTCCGTTATGGGGCCCACAAAAGACTGCGCCGTCGTATGAATATTCGCCGACAGGAAGAATATTCCACGACCAAACGAATATTCCCCGACAACAATGAATATTTTATAACCACTTGCTTATTTTAAATATTTGTGCATTTTACCCATAACTAACCTCATTAATCAATTCAACCCTTACTATTTCAAAATAATAAATAGAGGAAATTAAATTTTATTTATTAATAATTTGGGGTCTTACATATGTAAATGATAAAGATTTTGATTAGAAAATTAAAGTAAGATGACAGAAAAGTTTTAATTATTCCGCATTTTAACATTGAATAATGATGTAAAATTAAAAGTTAGACGTATTATTAACGACCGAAGTCGATAATTAAATTGTATGAATTTTGGGGTCGTTATAGTTGGTATCAAAGCTGTAGGCTATAAACCTTAGGTAGGAGTACCTTAGGCTATAATCTTAGAGAAGGAAGGTGAAGATAATGAAAGAATAAGCTCAAATAAAGTTTGAACAATAAGAAGTAATTTAAGAAATTTATAAAGAAGGGATTAAAACATGCGTAAGAGGATTCAAAGAAGAATCTCACAGAGTTAAAAGGAATATGAATGTGGGGTTACCCAACTCCAATAATAAGGATGTAAGATGATAATAAATAGACAGTGTCTATAAAAAGAGAATGATAAAGAAGTTAAGAATAAAAAGTTATATTTAAGTATGGTACAATTGTACTCTTTAATAGTTGATGTATGGTATCTGGGCTAAACGATTCCTTCATAGAGCGGAGGTATATACGAACTAGCAACTCGAAACCTAGTTTGTTGGCTGTTTGTGGGAAACCACTTAGCATACCATATTGAAACAATTAAAGACTCGATGTGTACCGAGTTTAGAAAATAGATACGTATGATGAAAATGTGGAACTCGAATGAAATATTGAGCAATGTAAATGAAGTTAGAAATTCTTAAAGGAAGAATTATTATATAAACAAGAAAATTCAAAGAAGAATCTTGAAGAGATATAAAGATAAGAAATGGGAGTTACCTAACTCGAATAGCCAAGATAACGAATAATGATGAATAGACAAAGTCTGTAAGATTAAAAGCATAAATGAAATCATAAATGATGAAAAAGGAGAGAAACACGATCGTAACACAAAATGATCACTAGTTAAGAAAAGAATTTTAAGGGAGATGATAATAGAATAAGATCACGACGTGATCTATTTAAGTTATAAAAAGAAGATGGTCTGTAATGTTTGAATAATTATAGCTTGATGCTATGAAGATAATGTACTATGATATAGTACAAGATAAACTCACGAGGAGTTATAGATAATGTGATACGAGGAATTCGTATTGAGCAAGTTAAGGGAAAGTTAAAAATAAGTTAAGAGTAAGGTAATGTTAGGTGAAATTTCAATTGAGGACTCATATGGTGACTAAGTTGTACAAACCTTTGTATGGGCAGAGATTTTGTGCATGTACTTGGTTTATCACATTGATAATCATTGGAATGTCGGTGTCGCGCTATCAATGTATATGTGGTGAAAAGGTTATTCTTTTCTCATGTGTATATTTGATAGTTAGAAATATTAAGATTAGTCAGATATTATTAGGATTAGGTGCGGTTCTTAAAACTAATGCATATGGTAAGTTTGTGACTCATAATAATATGGTATGTTTTGAACCCCTCAGTGAATGGATGCCTTTGGTCTGACTAGGATAAGTTCTTAAACTCATATTATTGTGGCAAGTTCCTGAACTTTCAATGTGCGGTAAGTTTGATGAACTATACTGGGGGTATAAAAAGTTGGTAAGTTGAAATACAAGAATATTTAGTATAAGAGCATTAGTGGTGCTAGAAATAAAAAGAATTAGTTAAGTAATGAAGTAATGGAGTAAAGATTAAAGTTGATGAATACCTGGATATTCTAAATCTACTAGCTATGCTAGACTTTCGAAATTTATTGACTTCGTGCTAATGTTTGCACTTCTATTTTTTTGAAAAACATTGGATCAAATGATAAAACTAATGAGTTATAAAAATAATACCGTTATTCGTATGTCTATGCTAATTGCTTCGGCTATACAAAAATGATTTAAAATATATCAAAATGTATTTTTTTATATCATCACTGCATCATGGAACTTGGTGTAGAGATGATAAAAACGATGGAGTCATCAATGCAATGTTACTTAGTGTTGGATGTGATCTAAGGATCGTCAGCCCACTATAATATATTGTAGTATGATAAAATCACCAAATGACGGAATCCTCAAACGGACTGTAAATACAGTGTGGTATCATGACGTCATAAAAAGATTTTTTAGATTTCGTTAAGATATGAGAATATATATATATATATATATATATGTATGTATGTATATGTATATTTTGATTGATGTCCGAGTCTTTGTAGAAGTCTATGCTATTTGATTCAACTAGACGAATATTGAAAAAATGTTCATAAAATTCAAGCATTTCTTGAGAAGTTATGCCAAGCCAAATTATTTTGGTGCGGATTCAGATGTTGAAAAGCTTAGATGAACAACCCTATTATAGGGGAGTTATTTTATGCAATGCGTTTAGATGTTTGTGCACAATACATTATACAAAGGGCTGATCCCCCTAAGTACGAGGAGTCCCTATAGTCTTATGACCGTTAAAGTTTAAGTTGAAAGAATACTTATAACTATGGACATATAGGCATAGCATTTAGATGTTTGTGCACAATACATCGTACGAAGGGCTTAACGCCCTAAGTACGGGAGTCCCTATAGTCTAATGACTGTTAAGGTTTAAGTTGAAAGAGTACTTATAACCGTGGACATAGTTCAAGGTCTTATGACCCCTCAGCATGATTTGGAATCTTTTAAATTCCTGAGTTATTCATACTGCTTCCCAACTATTGAGCAATTGTGGAAGATTCTTGCTATTCTAAAAGGCGAATGTGGTAAGGATGATATTACTTAGAAATAAGTAAGTCGTAAAATGCGACACTGAATGATGAATATTTTGAATAAGTGGGAAAATTTTTTTTGAAGTGAGAAGGAGATAAGTTATCAAAGAATAATGTAAAACTTTTAATAGAAAAGTTAATAATTATAGAAAGATCTTTGTGGAAAGAAAGTGGTTATAGAACCCAATGAATGAATAAAGCATTAACGTAAAATTTATTTTGATAGATTGAATGAATGAAGATTAATAAATAAAATTTCGAGGACGAAATTCTTAGAAGAATGGGTGAATGTAATATCCCGAGTGTTTATGATAACGATCCTTAGAAAAGGAAATTAATGGGTTAAGAATATATAATACTTAAAATATAATTGAGTTCAAGTGAACGTTATGAAATAAAACCTAGAATTTGTTGAAGAAATGAATGTAGTAGGAAATATAAGCCTATATTAAGGTAATGTGTTGAAGATATTCAACGATAAATTTTGAAAAAAGATTTGGTGAAAACCGAGTAAGGGAGATTTCTTTGATTTTGAGGACGGAATCCTTATAAGGAGGGAATGATGTGACAACCCGAATTTTCATAAGTTATCAAAATAAGAATTTAATAATTAAAATTCTTATTATGAGGTGTATATATTTTGAATTATATGATTTTGTATGAAGAGAATTATTTATTGAGATTATGTGATTAATATGGAGTAATGTAACTAAGTGTGTTATATTAATTAAATGATTATTTAATATTTAATTAATATGTAATGATTTTATGTTTTAGTTCTAATTTAATTGAAAAAATGTAGTGATGTGGTAATTGTTATATAAAGTTATAATTAGCGAGTAATTATAATGTGACAATTTTATGTGATTAATTGATGTTAAAGTTTTAATTAATTAAATTAATGTTAAGATTTAATTAATTAAAGGATAACATTAAGAATATATGTTAAAGGATCTATTAAAAGAGTTAAAAGAGTTGTTAAAACTGTTTTTCCAAACAAAGCCTTAACTATTAAAACCTAATTTTAAAATAATATGGTTTTGCTAAACAAGCCTTAGGGCTTTTAAAGTTCTAATTTTGTAACTTATATATTAAATTGATAATTAGTATATGTAATTATATTGAGAGTTACATATTCTATAATTATATGTATATTATATATACAACTAAGTTACGTAAGTTGTCATCTTTAGGACTATTGTGTTTTCAAAGGCAATCGGAGGGCGTCGGGCATGCACGTATGCAAGTGTAGTGCTCTTGACGATAAAGGATGTTGTTCTAAGTTTTAAAAAATGAATGTTAGTAAATATAATGATGTTTAACATTAATAAATGATGTATTAGATAAGTTGTATAAGCATACTAAGCATACACAAGAGAGACAAATCAGGCGTGTGACGAATGAACATCGAAACGCCGTGACAAGTGTTAATGAACGTAAAAAGTGTTTTAAATCAAATGAAATGAATATTATAAGATAGTGAATGTGGTTAATATAAAACCAATAAATAGTCCTAGCAAGACTTAAACACTTGAATGAATTTTGAATATTACATAAGTCGAAAAGTTAACACAATCTAATTGAACATTGTGTGCTAAGTAACTGGAAGGATTATGAGATGTGGAGTAGAGTTTACATTACAATTACTATGTGTTGCTATGTCACTAATAGTTGATGTGCATGATTATATAATTGTGTAGGGCATGTGAGGTACAGATAGCTGTAAGCTGTTAAACTGTTATTGGTAAACAACGATCAAGGCAAGTCTTTCAGTTCATATTTGCTATGTGAACTGGATGATTAACTGTTTTAAATCTTTATTTTAAAGAGCATGACGTGTTGTATATATGTTGAAAGTATGAAACGTTAAAGTAAATTTATGACTACGTTGATTGAGTAATGAATGCTGATTGAGTAAGAAACTCAATCTCTTTACTTGTTATATGAACTAAGCATGTATGTTATGTTAGTCCAATGTTTATGAGATGTATAAAAAGAATGTTATAATGTACTACGTGATGCATAAAAACTGTTAGATTTGCTGGGTTGTCGAGCTCAATCTTACAAATAACCATTTTTTTCAGGTAAAGGATTGAAGGTAACACTATGTGGTACTTAAAAGACATGAATCAGATGTAATAGACAAAGATTATTATTTTAGCTAAAGTTGTTATTTCTTTAAACCATGATTAAGGTTCATGAGATGTACTCAATATTTTATGTATGCATATTTTATGTTGAGTTGTAAAGTTAAAGTTTGAACCGTCCGATGTATAAAGGATATCGATTTGATATGTTAGTTTATATATTAACTCTAATGAAGCGAATCATAAATTAAACTTGATTCAGAGATATGAAAATGATAAAGGTTTAGATTCAGGAAATTAAAGTAAGATGATAGAAAAGTTTTAATTATTCCGCATATTTACATTGAATAATGATGTAAAATCAGAAGTTAGACGTATTATTAACGACCGAAGTCGATAATTAAATTGTATAAATTTTGGGATCGTTATATGCGTAGACAGGTTATTCCCACATAATAATAAAGAATGGAATAACAAAAGATTTCACCATGCATGCGGTAGTCCGCGTACACAGGTTATTCCAAGAGAATAATAAAGAATGGAATAACAATCCTTACGAGTATTGAAAGAAAATAACTCTCTTCATGAATACGAAAGAAATAAGACCACTTACGAATACAATAATTAATATCCCTTACGAATATTGAACGAAGATAATATTTCTTACGAATATGAAAAATAATATCGTAAGTGAATATAAAATAAATAACATCCCTTACCTTAGTAGAAGATTGAATACTGAAGTAAGGTTGTAGCAGAATACTCCTCTTCTTTCTCCCTATAGTTTTTTTGTCTAGAGTTTCAGTGAATTAGTAAGAAATAATGAAGGAATGAGCTTCTATTTATAGGAAAAAAGACTGAATAGTAACTAATTCATGAACAACTCAGATTAATTTACTTTTAAACGGACGGTCCATATTGATTTACTATTAAAACTTAAAGCAACGGTCCATACTGATTTACTATTAAAACATTAAACTAGCGATCCATATTGATTTACTATTATAACTTTCCACCAACGGTCCATATTGATTTACTATTATATCTTCAACCAACGATCTATATTGATTTACTATTATAACTTCAACCAACGGTCTGAAAAATTAGCATATCTCCTCATGGAATAATAAGTCAAATTTATAACAAACACCTTATAACAAACCTGTGACGTCCCCAAAATTAGGTATACATCACCCATCTTGGGTCGCCAGATACATGGTACAGAATTAAAATACAACTTACTAATACAACTGTCGTGTACAATACGACAAAACATAAACTGTGAGTTTGAATACAAATATTATCTTCTAGAGAGTATCCATACTCAAAAGGAGTCCTCATTACAATTATTATCACACTATTACATAGAATAGTGAGGACTACTAATGCTATCATCTGGTCCATCACTCCGTTTCCCGACTCGTCCCAGCTATATTCTCATTTCCTGAAGAGAACCGTGAAAGAAAGGGTGAGCTAAACTAGCCTAGTAAGAAATATTATGACTAAGATAATGCAGAATAAATTATCATTAGTTTTCAACAATGTTAAACTGATAAAATACAATAGACATCAAGTTTTACTGCAGGGGATCAGGCAATCCATTAAAAGAGTCAAGTAGAGAATAAAATCTACTATCTTTTATGATTTAAAAGGTTTTTCATAACTTTTATCGCTGGGACTCAGCTTAATAAATAATCCACATCATCGAATCACCCCTGCACTACGGTCAAGGATATTCTTTAGTATCACGACCACGAATTATCCATACACTACGGCTAAAGATAATCATGTTTTCATCAACGGTCCTGATCATGCCATAAAATAATTCATCTCTGCACTATGGCCAAAGAGAATCTATAGCCATAATCATACCAAAAACTGTCCATCAATGCACTACGGGCCAATGAGGACTTTTTCCACATCATTTGTAATATTACGGTTATGATTATATCGAATAATCCCTGGTCATAATCATACCAAGTCCATCTATGCACTACAGGTCACAGATGACTTTCAACATAATATAAGCATGAGGATGATGACAATGATATAAGAATTCAATAAAACAAGTTCAAGAATTAATATGTCCAGGAACCAATAGCGTCCAAATTGTCAACATGATACTTTTGTGTAGAGTAAAATTCAAGAATGCTCAGAAGAATATTTCCATAAAAAGATACTGAATGAAGCGCAAATATCAAGGATATTCTACTAATTTCATGGAGTATAGAAGTCAAAACTTTAACCAACTAAGTATAATAAAGAATGGAATAACAAAATAAATCACCATGCATGCGGTACTTCGCATAGACAGGTTATTCCAACAGATTAATAATAACGGAACCAGGTTAGGTGAAATTCACACCGACAGGATGTTCCAGCAGAATAATAAAGACGGAACCAGGTCCGGCGTAGAACGCACAGATAGGATATTCTGACAGAATAATAAATAATGGAATCAGGTCCGGCGTAAAACGTACAGACATGATATTCCAATAGAATAATAATAAAGACGGAACCAGGTCCGGTGTAAAACACACAGACAGAATGTTCCAACAGAATAATAATAAATACGGAACCAAGTCCGGTGTAAAACACACAGACAGGATGTTCCAACAGAATAATAGAAGAATGTCACCAAGTATAGGGTAGACCGCGTATACAGGTTATTCCAACAAAATAATAAATAATAGAATAACAGAAGTTCTCTTCATGAATACAAAAGAAATAATACCCCTTACGAGTACAACAAATAATATCCCTTACCGTTTTAAAGAAGAACTGAAATAAAGAAGTAGTTAAGTAGCAGAATACTTTTATTCTTTCTCTCTATAGTTTCTCTCTCTAGAGTTCACCGAATTCGTAAGAAAATAATGAAGGAATTAGCTTCTATTTATAGGAAAATGGAATGCATAGTAACTAATTCATGAACGGTCCAGATTAATTTACTTTAATCTGACGGTCCATATTTAAAGAAAGATCTTTTAAATAAAATAAAATATATTATGTTTATAGAATAACTTTAATAAAGTATTCTATTTTATATAAAAAGATGTTTCTGTTTTATTATGTTAATAATACGAATAAAACAAAACTTCATTATCGCTAAATAATTCATATTATTAATTGACAATAATTGAATCAAACTGAGTGACTAATTACGTAAGCCTCAATAATCAATACCGTATGCTACTATGCAACCACACGTATTACTGTACTTTTACTACCGAGTAGTTCAACAGTATCAACGGTAAAACTTCCGTCGTTATTTTTAATAAAATATTTTTGTCGTTTTCTCAATCCGACAATAATTTCATTGTGGGGTCCACCAATAATTGTGCCGTCGTACGAATATTCCCCGATAAAAATAATATTCCCCGACCAATCGAATATAATACAACAACTTACATACTTTACAAAATTTATAAATACTACCCACAACTATAACATTATCTCAAATTCACACCATAATATTTAAAAAAAATATTTCAAAAAAATTAAATCTTTATTCATAAAATCTAGGGTTTCACAAAACTCCTTTATTTATATCAAAAATTGAATAAATATTTACCACAAATCATTTATCTTTAATCAACACATTTTTAATCTATTAATAATTATTCATCATTAATATTATAACTCACAATATTTAACAACCAGATCATTCCCAGGAAAGAGGGGGCATTCCGATAAGAATTTCTCCCTATTGATGCGCAATTAGGTGACCAAACCTCTCCTCGACAGAACTTTCTAGACATTGTCAATATTGCAAATAATAATATAAATAACTTTGTCGTCTCAATTATTGATTTAGTAATATAAAATATTATGCAGATGATACTGTGACAATAATTGAATCAATAATATGAGAGATATTATGCAGTAATTACTGTAGCAATAATTGAATAAACTGAGTATCTTCTCACGTAAGCATCAATAATCAATATCGTGTGCTGCTATGCAACCATGCGTATTACTGTACTTTTACCACCGGGTATTTCAACAGTTTAACGGTAAAAACTTTTGCCGTTAGTTTTTATAAGAAGTTATTTATGTCGTTTTCTAACTCTGACAGTTATACCATTGTGGGGTCCACCAATAATGGTGTCGTCGTATAAATATTCTCTGACAAAAAGAATATTTTTCGACCAAACGAATATTTTATATCAACTTGCTTACTTTGAAATTTTTTTACATATCACCCTTAACTTTAACCCTTTATCAATTTAACCATTAAATAGAATTATAATTATAAGAAAATTGAATACTTTTATTTCATAAAATTCGGGGTCTTAGAGTTTATATATATATATATATATTAATGTGTCACGCCACATTTTCTTTTTAATGCAAGAACTATATAATAACACACACATTAATTAATAATACCATTCTAATTATGCAATTTACTTTACTCATAATAACAATTAATAATCACATAACATTAGTTAATTACCAATAAAAATTAATAAATATTCTATAATAACAATTAACAATTAATATAAATAAATTGTTCACTTAATAATTCCTTCATCGATTAATATTACTATTAATATTTAACCGAAATTCTTTAATAACAAAGAACAATTAATATAGATTAATTGTTCGCTGAACAATTCTTTCGTTAATTAATATATTCATTAATATTTCACATTACCGTGCCACACAAGGCTTTCAACGAGTTCTTCACAAAATACATATATTCTCAATTATTCAATTGTTCAATACAATTGAGTTAACTCATCTCGTAACACAAAATCATTTATATTAAAATAAATATTCATTTACATTAATATATTCGTTTAATAAGACGTGAAAATTCTCGGGCATTACATGTTCTCGGTGTACTGGTCAGCCTATCCGATAATTAACACACTTATTGTCAATTAAACTCGGTCTCAAAGTTTCAATATTATTTTAGATAAGTCAAATATCGTTTATAATATTTTTCGGAAGCATTTAATAATTTTCAAACAATTATTATAATTTATAATAATTTTTCAAAAACTGAAATCATTTTTAAATTATTTAATTACTGAATAAACCCATCATCATTTATATTTAATAATATTAAAATATTAATGACATACTTGTCAAAATATTAAAGTTATTTATAATAACTTAAAATATTTTTAATTCACCAATATTCTCCTTAAATGAATTTTAAAACAGTTAAAATCATTTTTAAACAATTACCACTAATATTTAAATATTAATGAATTCCTTATTAAAATATTAAAAGTCATTAATTATAAATTAAAATATTTTTAAATCACTTTTCTCATTTTTAAATGATTTTTAAATCAGTAAAATTATTTTTCCATCATTTATTTAATATACTAATTAAATAAATCTAATATCGTTAATATTAATTTATTAATGAGAATTCTCTATAAATATTGAAAATTATATTTTATAATTCAAAATATTTTTAAACACTTTATTCTTATTTAAAATGATTTTTATAATATTAAAATTATTTTTCTCTAATTTATTTAATACACTAATTAAATATCATTAATATCCAAATAATTATAAATATTAATGAAAAATACTCCAAATTATCAAAAGGTATCTTTCATAACTAAAAATAATTTTTAAAACTATTTTTGTAATTTTTAGAATTTATTTTCTATTTTAATTAATTTTCGAAAAATCAGAAAATAAAATTAATAAAACCGTCGTTATATGCTATAGCGACAGTAACCGTTGCTGTTGGTGTTCTTGGGCTCAAGAGCACTGACAAGTCAGTGTTCAAGGGTTCATGTTTGACTCAATTTGATTCTCTGTTCATGCCTGTTCTGGGCAATCTAATGCTTTAACTTTGTAGTATACATGTAGTACTACAATTATCCACCATCACTTTGGTCATACAACATCACAACAAGGAAATCAGAGTCTCCAAAATCATTGTCAGAAATCATCTGGGTTTTCTGGGTAACCCAGAAACCCAGACAGTTGCGAGGTACCACTTTGTGGTTCAATTTTCTCTTAGTTCTGGTTATCCAATTTGTGTTTTTAAGGTCTAAATCTATAATACTCATGTCATAGAACATAACTATAACAACAAATCAGTCTAACAACATTAATATCACCAGATTCAGTTCGGTCAAACATAGCCAGAAACATTGTTCTTACGGTTTCTGGGTTTTTCAGAAATGCTAACCGTGATCGAATGGTCTAGTTTGACCATCCACTACACTGATCCTGTTGATTGTTTAAGAGATCTAAAGGCATGGATCTAAAGTCCAACTATCAGGCTACAACTTGGTTATAAACACATCAACAAAAAACATCATACCTGACAGATCTGGGCCTTGAAAAGCATTGTCAGACTCTGTTTAAGGATTTATGGGTTACCTAGAAATCACTCGGTCATGGTCTATCAACCGAATTTGACCAACAATATCTTGTAATCTGAACATGGAATGACCATGATTCCACTTCCAGATTATAGTACTCATGGCATACTACAAATCCAAAACATAAAACACCACAAATCATTAACAGGGAAAGATCTATGGCTTCTGACATATGCTTGTCAGACCACATTAGGGTTCATGGACAATTTTTGAAAAACTTCATTTTAAGGCACTTTGATGCTATAGATATATGATGGATCATCATAAAAAATCTTCTAGCACTTATTAAAACACATAAACACAAACTTGGTCTAAGCATACAAGATGAAAAGGGGACTTAGGGTTTACACCTTTCTAGTTCCAATCCTTGATTCTTGCTCCAATCTGTTCTTAGAAATGACAGGGGCTCTACAAGTGACTGATATACTTGGAAATTTCGAAGGTTTGGTTGATAGAAAAGTAGGTTAAGTGTTTGAGAGAAAAATGACCAAGTGAATGCACTTTCTCTTTCTTTAATTTATATATATATATATATATATATATATATATATATATATGATATAATGTATATATCTGCTGAATTTGACTGATTTGCTAGAGATATAAGTCACATGGCAAGTCAAAGTGGTTGAGCAACTAAAGTTTTGCTAACTTCTACAAGTTAACTAATAAAGAATGCAAAAAGGGTATTTTGGACATTAAACTTATAATTTTAATGGCATAAGTGTAGCTTGCTAAACCCTTAGGGTTTGACCCTAAGATTCTAACTCTTAGGTTTTACAAATTTAATTTATAAGATTTTCTAATTAGGGTTTTTAAATAGAAAATTAAGATTTCTAAATTATAATTAGGGTTTCCTAATTATATTAAGGTTTCCTAATCATATTAAAGTTTAATAATCACATTAGGCTTGCCAATTAGGATTAAGGTTTCCTAATTAGGGTTTAGGGTTTTTGATTTTAAAATTAGGGTTTTTCGACATTCGATTAGGGTTCCTAACTGTGCATTAGGATTTCTCAATCTGAGATTAGGGTTCTTAATCCCTTATTAGGGTTTACTAAGTTTATACCCAATCCGATCAATCATTGATCATTAATTCTATACAGTACAAACACGTACTCCTCAATACAATTATTATAACTGTATTTTCTATCGAATCCCTATCTGTAACTAGAGTTAGTGTGACACCCCCAAATTCGAGTACTTCATTCCCACAGAATTTGGTGCTCACTATCAAAAATAATTACATCTAACTACCCATAATAAAGGATAAAGACATCAAATAACTTAAACAATAATATTTCCCATTAAAGGGTTGCATCATCTTAAAAACAATCCCAGATAATCTAATCTTAAATTATTACATAAGTTTGAGGAATACATCATAAAATAAAACAAGTCTTATAACATAATTCATTTAAATAAATTCTCACAAATCTTCTACACTTGGACATCTTGCCCTTTCCTTTGCTAGTAGAGGGCTCATCAACTCTTTCAACTTTAGCTGCAGTGTTAATTGCAAGAGTGAGCAAACAATTGCTCACTAATATAAAGAGTAGTAATGACAACCACATGAGAATGAACAACGAATGCTGAACAATAATGAACTTGTTCTACGAATCAAAATAGAAAACAGGTTCGAACTTTAATGTCTGAGGGTCTTAAGATCACGAACTATGTCCCCAGTGATTGGGTATTACTACCCCAACCTTAACAGTTATTTAGACTATACATACCCTTCTTAACGTACTTAGGGGGATCAACCCTTTGTACCATGTATTGTGCACAAACATCTAAATGTTACACGCACAAAATCCCCTATGTAAGGGTTGTTCGTCTCAGTTTGGATTTAGAATTCCCGCACTAAAGAAAGTTTAGCTCAGAACTAACTTATCAGTGGTTCTAGAATTTTAGAACACTATTCCATAATAGACTAGTTCAATCAATAAGAGTTTTCTTACTACTTGAAGGTTTAGTACAACTATTATAGAATTGAACAAGGTAATCAAAGACAAAGATCGAATAACAACAATATATAATTGAGTAAACATGATATACATGCAAAGTACTATATTCAACAGAGTTAGAACAATCTCCTTTGAATCAAAGTATTAGAACAATATATGCTTCGAATAATATTAAGGAAAGTGAAACTTGCTCGATGTAACGAATTAGGTTACAAGAGTTTGTATAATCATACACAAGATAGAATCAATAGGCTTGCTCAACTGTAATATAGGATTTGCATAATGATAATTTAGAACTAGAAAGCTTGCTTGATAATAACAAAATAACGGAATCATGGAACTCACATTCATTATAAAGAGAATGAAGTTAGGAAACTTGTCTTGTATGTAAGCTACACAAGTATAATAATGTTCGCCAATTATCCTACACATATCATTGAAATCGCAATAACAATTAGTTGTATTAATATTAGTTTTAGGGGTTTAACCCACCATTTAAGCCATAACCTTATCTTAATGTCTAATCATGTTGGTTAACATCCTTAACGAATCTGAAATCTCACTATAAACTAACATAAACCTTATCATTTATCTTTAATTTTTGAAAATATCACATTTGGTTCATTACATAACTTACTAATTCATAATCTATAGTTTCAACGTTGTGATTACAACACATTACTACGTCTTCTAACATGTTTTAGGTCCTTTACAAATCATTAAAATATGTTAAGTTAACAATTTCTTAGCTATGCTGTTAACAGCTCAACACTGGGTCTGACTGACCACTGGCACGGCCGTGCCATGACACCCTTTGTATCTGGCGCGCCCGCGTCAGGATGCAGTGCGCCCGCACTAGACACCAGAATCAATTTTCAAGCAACGAAATCAGACTCTGTTCTAGGCCAAAAATTCCAATTCCACATAAATTCATGAAACCTAGCAACTAAAACTCTGTAATAACATCACTACACATGCTATTCACCATTCCAACTACATAAACATTATATATATATATATATATATATATATATATATATATATATATATATATATATATATATATATATCAGTTTTGAAGAATTAAAACCACTATTTTCTCAATTTCTTTACTTTTAATACTTTTAGTGAATTCGATCGCCACGGCTTCGTTGCTTAACCAATTGATACGATTTAAACTATGTCGTTTTTGTTTCTTAACATACTAACACAATCCAACATCAAATTGAAGATTATAACACATATTGGATAAGAAATTTTATACTTTCTTAAGCCATTTTTCATGCATAAACACTGTTATTATAATTTCTTCCTACAAATCCCAATTTCACGTGTTTGACAAACAGGTAGCAAACATATATGATGATTAACAGATTTTACAAAACTATATGCACATATATACCCAACAATTCTCGTGATTTCTGAATCATATATATATATATATATATATATATATATATATATATATATATATATATATATATATATATTACCAAAACTAAAAGTTAAAATAGGAATAGTTTATACCTTGATTTAGCAAACCCTTCTCTCAAAACCACTGTGTCTTCTTTCTTTCTCTAAAATCTCTGCAACTCTCTTTTCTCACCAAGCTCTCCCTCTCACCCTCTGTTATTTATCCTTAAAAGAATAAGACGCGTAGAAATAAACTGGCCTCCCACGATCGACCAGTAACAAAACCAAGCGTCTAACGGTTATGTTAGGCCAAAAGCCATAAGGCTGTGTTTGGTTAACAAAATTTCCCTTACTTCCAATTTATTTTAATAGTCTTATATTATATAGTTTTCATTTTTCACACATTGATTAATTTAAATAACCTACAATAATAATAATTATAGTCTGATTACAATTATACTTATGATTAATAAATTATTATATATCTAATTTAATTAATAAATTAGACTTAAACATAACTTTATTTAATTTACTTATTTTCTCTAATATAAAACAATTCATTTAATTTAATTATTTTCATTCAATTAGATCTTTTAAATAAAAATTACCATTACTCAATTTAATTACTAAATTAATGCACCACAATTCATTAATTATTTATTTTCCTCAATAAATAAATTATTAAAAATATTTATTTAATTCAATAAATATTTAAATTAAATTATAAATTCCTCGATCGTTACATCCTTCCCTCTTTAAAAGGATTTTGTCCCTAGAATCACGACTCGATAAATTCATTCGTCACATTCTTCCCTCCTTAACAGGATTCTGTCCCCAAAATCATAATACAAGATTAAGCAAATAACTGAGGATAATTCTTCATCATAACATCTTCAAGTTCCCACATAGCTTCTTTAGCACTGTGGTTCCTCTAGATTACCTTAACAGAAGGTATCACTTTATTTCTTAGTACTTGCACTTTCCTGTCGATAATTCGAACATGGACTTCTTCATAGGACAAATCTTTCTCAAACTATAACAGCTCATATTCTATAACATGTTTATAGTAATGCTTATATGACCTTAATACCGAGACATGAAAAATGTTATGAATATGTTCTAATTCTGGAGGTAAAGCTACCTCATACGCCACTTCACTAATTCGTCGAAACACTTCAAAAGGTCTTATAAATCTAGGGCTTAATTTCCTCTTCTTGCTAAATCGAATTTTCCCCTTCCAGGGAGAAACTTTCAAGAACACATAACTACCAACATCGAATTCCCGATTTTGTCGGTGTTGATCGACATATTTTTTTTGTCTATCATGTACAGCTATCAATCTGGCTCGAATCACCTTGACGATCTCGACGGTTTGTTGTACCAACTCTGGACCCAATAGCTGACGTTCACCTACCTCGTCCCAACATAACGGAGTTCTGTATTTCTTGTCGTATAACGCTTCATAAGGCGACATGTCAATACTCGCGTGATAACTATTATTATAGACAAATTCCACCAATGGTAGATGATTATCCCAATTTCCTTTGAAATCCATAATACATGCTCTGAGCATATCTTTTAGAATTTGGATGGTTCTCTCACTCTGTCCGTTGGTTTGAGGATGGTACGCTGTGCTCATTCTCAGTTGTGTTCCCAAACATTCTTGTAATCGTTTCCAGAATTTTGATGTGAAACGCGGATCTCTATCTGATACAATGAACACTGAAACACCGTGTCTTGAAACGATTTCCTTCACGTATAGCTTTTCTAACCGATCTAGGTTGAATCTAATCTTGATTGAATAAAAGTGTGCCGACTTCGTCAATCGATCGATAATCACCCAGATGGCGTCAGAACCTTGTTGAGTCGTAGGAAGACCTACCACAAAATCCATTGTGATATGCTTCCATTTCCATTCTGGTATCTCCAATGGTTGCAATAATCCACTTAGCCTTTGATGTTCAGCTTTAACTTTCTGACATGTTAAACACTTCGCCACACACTCAGCCACATCTTTTTTCATATTCGGCCACCAAAAATGGTGTCTAAGATCCTGGTACATTTTCTTACTCCCACGGTGAATCGAATATCTCGAGTTATGAGCTTCACTCAGAATTTCCTCTTTAATTTCCAGTATTGGCGGAACCCAAATTCTCCCTTCGAATCATATTAACCCTTCCGAATCGATTTTGAATTTGTTTTCCTCACCTTCAAATACTTTTTATTTTATCTTTTCGCAGTCTTCATCCTGAAGTTGTGCATTCTTCACCTTTTCTACCAACGTTAAACTGTTTCCCATCTGGAACAACTTTTCGTCTGATTCTGTCGGATATTTAATTTCCAACTCCATCTTTGCCATTTCTGATATTAACTTCTCCTAAGCAGTCAACATCATTAACTTACCCCGTCCCTTCCTACTTAAAGCATCAGCAACAACATTGGCCTTTCCGGGATGATAGAAAATCTCGCAGTCATAGTCTTTGATCAACTCCAACCATCTTCTTTGTCTCATATTTAAATCTTTTTGTATAAAGATATACTTCAGACTTTTATGGTCAGTATATATCTCACACCTCTCTCCATAAAGATAATGTCTCCAAATCTTCAGAGCAAACACCACCGCAGCCAACTCTAAGTCATGAGTCGGATACCCTTTCTCGTAATCCTTTAATTGACGTGATGCATACTTAATAACTCAGCCGTTCTGCATAAGCACACAGCCTAGTCCTTTATGTGATGCATCACTATACACCATAAAGTTCCCTGTATCATCAGGTAATGACAACACAGGTGTTGAGCTTAACCTCTTCTTCAATTCTCAAAAACTTTCCTTACACTTGTCTATCCAAACAAACTTAACCGCTTTCCTAG
This sequence comes from Panax notoginseng, assembly GCA_016801055.1. Classification (NCBI taxonomy): domain Eukaryota; kingdom Viridiplantae; phylum Streptophyta; class Magnoliopsida; order Apiales; family Araliaceae; genus Panax; species Panax notoginseng. The sequence continues at coordinate 139,223,037 of CM029022.1, forward strand.
TTAAATTTGTCAACGGAATTGCGATCTTGGAAAAGTCTTGAATAAAGCGCCTATAGTAACCTGCCAATCCTAAGAAACTCCTTACCTATGACGGTATCTTCGACTGATCCCAGTTTATTACAGCTTCCAATTTTGATGGATTTACCGAAATTCTGTCCTTATCAATAACATACCCGAAAAATGTAAACGTTCCAACCAAAATTCACATTTTAAAAATTTTGTGTAGAACTTTTCTTTTCTTAGTGTCTCCAATGTCACTCTTAAGTGTTCAACATGGTCCTCCTTGGTCTTGGAATATACCAATATATCATCAATAAATACCACCACAAATTTGTTTAAAAATGGTTTAAACACCATATTCATCAAATCCATGAATGCTGTAGGTGCATTGGTTAAACCAAATGACATAATCAGAAACTCGTAATGACCATACCGAGTTCTGAACGCTATTTTTGGTACATCCTTCGGCCTCACCTTCAACAGATGATAACCACTTCTCAAGTCTATCTTTGAGAAATACCTCACTCCCTTCAGTTGATCGAACAAATCATCGATTCTAGGTAATAGATATTTATTTTTAATCGTGACCTTATTCAATTCTCGATAGTCAATACAAAGCCGCATCGATCCATCTTTCTTCTTAACAAATAACATCGACGCTCCCCACGGCAATACGCTCGGCTGGATATACTTCTTGTCGAGCAATTATTGCAATTGCACCATCAACTCTTTCATCTCTACTGGAGCCATTCTGTATGGTGCCTTAGATATCGGGGCCGTTCATAGTAGTAAGTCAATCACGAACTCAATTTGTCGATCTGGCGGAAGACGCAGCAAATCATTTGGAAATACGTCTACAAAATCTCTTATAATCGGTATCTCTTCTAACTTTGTATTCTTCTTCTGTGTATCAACTATGTAGGCTAAATATCCTACACATCTTTGTCTCAACAACTTCTTGGCTTGCATCATCGTTAGACAACTTACTTGTCGAGGTGACTTGCTGCCAAAGGACACAACCTTTGATGGAGTCATAAAGTTAACACATTTCCTTTGGCAATCAATTACTGCTCCGTAATTGAATAACCAATCCATTCCCAGTATGACATCAAACTCACCAAGTCTAATTGGTATCAAATCTACCATCATCTCGTGACCCTTAATAATCACTCTACAATTCTTATATATGTATCTAACATGAATCACTTCCCTATTCTCAATCTCTATGGTCAAAGGATAATCTAATTCTTCTTGAGGCAAATCTAAGTTCTGAACAAATTCATCTGATATAAATGAACAAGTAGCACCCGAATCAAATAGTACATAAGCATTAATACCATTAATCGGAATGATACCTGACACCACATCCTTAGGTTGCACAGCATCCTGCACGGTCATATTAAAAGTCCTCGCAATAGGTCAGCTTGACTGTGCTGGTCCAGTGATAGTCAATGCACCACCACCGTTGTTGTTTCCCTTTCCTCCACTTGCACTTCCCGCTGGCTTTTTAGGGCAATCACGAGCCATGTGATCCTTTGAATCGCAGGTAAAACATGCTCCTTTCTTTGGACTAAAATAGTTCGGTGCAATGTGTCCCTCCTAACCACAGTTGAAACACACCCACTTTCCCTTCAAACATACCCCAGTATGGTTCTTTCCACAAGTAGCACAAGCTTCAAACTTTTTTTTCTACGGACTTCCTTGCTGTCCTCCCGCAGTCGAATTCTTGCTCCACTTTCTTCTCTGATGGTTACTTCCAACGTTACTTCCACCAGGCTAATTTTCATTCTCATTCTTCATCTTCTTCTGTTCTTAATTGTTCTTGGTCAAGGCATCACTTCCACCTTTTGCGATAATTGCCTTTTCCAGTACAGCCATAAATGTATTTAACTGGAACATTGAAACCTTGCTATACAGCCAGGGTTTCAATCCTTGTTCGAACCTTCTTGCCTTACGCTCGTCGGTATTGACTTGATAAGTGGCAAACCTTGCCAATTCGTTAAACTTCGCAGTATATTCTGGCACCGTCATAGTCCCTTGTTTCAGCTCCAGGAATTGCACCTCCAGCTGATTTCGAGAACTCGCTGGAAAGTACATTTCAAAAAACATCTCCTTAAATCTATCCCACGCTATCACTCCTTGTCCCCCATGAACATTATTTTCCTGCCACCAGTAGCTAGCTTCAGAATTCAGTATGAACGTTGCGAACGCAGTCTTCCGATCTTCGTTGACTCTGGTAACGTCGAACACTTTCTCCATTTCCATAATCCAGGTTTGGGCTTCCACTGGGTTCATAGACCCTTGAAACTCTGGCGGTCCAACAGCTTTGAATTCCTTGAAGGTTGTGACTTGAGCTTGCAGTTGATTCACAAGTGCTCCCGTCAACAAGGTTACCAACTGCTGAACTGGTTAGCGTTGGCCTTGTTATTATTGTTAGTAGACCCCTCAGGAGGTGGTTGTCTTCTTCTAGGAGACATTTTCTGTTTAAAATATACACTTATTAGATCAATATTCAATTCCTTGAATATCCTAAAGTTTAACTTTAAACATTCTAAGATTAAAGCTATAACACATAACATTTCAAATAAACTTTGATATTTTATTCATTTATAATGTTTTAAAACATATAAAAGATAACATATCTGCTATTAACATCCACTTTCCTAAACTAGACAAGTTTCAGGATTACATACTCATACTACCCTTTTATTCATCTCAAAATAAGGGATTTAAAGTTTATTTATTCACATACTTAACCACATATTATTATTCTAATTCTCTCTATCTAGGCATATTAAGACATCGTAAGGCTTCTATACGCTCCTCCTCCATAATACGGTACGCCGTCCTACGATCCATCACGAACCACGACGAATCTTCAAACTGAGGTGGGTAATAAAAGGCTCGATCCTGGGCCCTATCAATCGCAGAATTAAAGGCATGATCCATTTCGTTCATTTTAGCTTTCTTTGTTTAGACCTTAGCTTCAGCACGGTCTGCACGATGAGTCGCCATCATCCAAGCATCCTCTGCCCTTGTACGTTTAGCTGACTCCTCTTTCAAGTAATCTTTTAACTTTTCCATATCAGTCTTCATCTTCTCGTTCACCGTCAACAGATCTTCATGCTGACCCTTAGTATGAACTAGGTCCCACTCTGTGTTTCCAAGTCTTGAGTCAAGTTCCTGAATCTTTGCATCCTTCTGCTCTATCATAGCATGATGCATCTCAACCAACTCCTTCAGCTCCTCAACCTTGTCCTATAATTCTATGTTACGGTCTTACAGTGCATTATACATCTCAACCGTTATGGAGTTTGGTGGAAACTCCTCAGGATACTCTTCCTCATCATCCTCCTCTATCTCCTCAGAAGCATCCTCCTCGGGATTGGTCACAGGCTCACCCTCCTGGATCAAATGTTCCCGCATAACATGAATATCCTGGGGTTCGTCATCTCTAGGTACCTGAGGTATCACTTCCCTAGCTGGACTGGATCCTCCATCGTTAGACATCTTGACAATAGAATATTTCTTAGGTTTATTTATTATATAACATTCTTCGATATTCGCGAGCACATAAGTTATTAACACATAGCACATAATGTCTTTTATTGTTTAGCTTTAATGGATACCTTAATCCATTCCTTAACAACTCGATAGGAGTTTGACACCACTATGTTTCTGTCTTCTTAAAGGTTACTTCCTAAGGTTTCCCCACCTAAGGTTCATAACCTAAAGCTTTGATACCAACCTGTGACACCCCCAAATCCAAGTACTTCATTCCCACAGAATGTGGTGCTCACGATAAAAAACAATTACATCTAACTGCCCATAATAAAGGATAAAGACATCAAATAACTTAAACAATAATCTTTCCCATTAAAGGGTTACATCATCTTAAAAATAATCCCATGTAATCTAACCTTAAATTAGTATATAAATTTGCGGAATACATCATAAAATAAAACAAGTCTTATAACATAATTCATTTAAATAAAATCTCACAAATCTTCAATACTTGGACATCTTGCCCTTTCCTTTGCTAGTAGATGACTCATCAACTATTTCAACTTTAGCTGCAGTGTTAATTGCAAGAGTGAGCAAACAATTACTCACTGATATAAAGAGTAGTAATGACAACAACATGAGAATGAACAACGAATGCTGAATAATAATGAACTTGTTCTACGAATCAAAATAGAAAATAAGTTCGAACTTTAATGTTTGAGGGTCTTAAGACTACGAACTATGTCCCCGATGATTGGGTATTACTACCCCAACCTTAACAGTCATTTAGACTATACAGACCCTTCTAAACGTACTTAGGGGATCAGCCCTTTGCACCATGTATTGTGCACAAACATCTAAATGTTAAACGTACAAAATCCCCTATGTAAGGGTTGTTCGTCTCAGTTTGGATTTAGAATTCTCGCACTAAAGAAAGTTTAGCTCGAAACTAACTTAACAGTGGTTCTAGAATTTTAGAACACTATTCCATAATAGACTAGTTTAATCAATAAGAGTTTGCTTACTACTTGAAGGTTTAATACAACAATTATAGAATTGAATAAGGTTATCAAAGTCAAAGATAGAATAACAACAATATATAATTGAGTAAACATGATATACATACAAAGTACTATATTTAAAAGAGTTAGAACAATCTCCTTTGAATTGAAGTATTAGAACAATAAATGCTTCGAATAATATTAAGGAAAGTGAAACTTGCTCGATGTAACGAATTAGGTTACAAGAGTTTGTACAATCATACACAAGATAGAATCAATAAGCTTGCTCAACTATAATATAGGATTTGCATAATGATAATTTAGAACTAGAAAGCTTGCTTGATAATAACAAAATAACGGAATTATGAAACTTGCATTCATTATAAAGAGAATGAAGTTAGGAAACTTTCCTTGTATGTAAGCTACACAAGTATAATAATGTTCGCCAATTACCCTACACATTTCATAGAAATCGCAATAACAATTAGTTGTATTAATATTAGTTTTAGGGGTTTAAACTATAAGAACCCGAATTTTTAGAAAATTTTAAAATAAGAATTTAGTAAATAAAATTCTTAAAGCATGAGATGGGTTCGAACGAGTATATATATATATATATATATATATATATATATATATATATATATATATGTGTGTGTGTGTGTGTGTGTGTGTGTGTACGAGGTATGTGGTATTGTGTTACATAGGGTAATATGAGCTATGTAATATGTAATGTTGTGTTTAATGAATATATATTATTATTATTATATATTTGTTATAAATTATAGAGATGGATTAGTAAAGAAGATGGATAGAAATTTATCTATTTATTATGTGAAAATTTTTATCGTAGTAAGTTGGTGACATTAAATATCTTTGATAATCACTAATTTCTTAAGTATTTGTACGAGTACGTATCAAGTCTAATGCGGTGCGACCATACCCTTTAATGGTGGATATATAGGAGCTGGACTAAACGATTCCTTCAGAGAGCAGAGGTATATATGGATTAGTAACCGATCTAACTCACTGTGAAAACAGTGTAGACGAGACGAAAACTAATTTATTGGTTGTTTGTGGAAAACCACTCAGTGTACTATATTGAATACTATTAAAGGCTCGACGCGTGCTAGGTTTAGACTGGTATATATGTACGTTGTTGATGAGAGTAGATAATCGATATACCTTTGAAGTGGTTAGAGAATTATTACGTAATTCAATACACGGCAAGAAGCGAAGATGAAAGGAATGTATGTAGGTGTTACATTCGAGTTTTGTGTTATTGGTGGTATGAAACCGTAAAGGATATATATAGTTGGTTAAACTAATAAGGGAAATAGAGTTTTAAAACTCAAAGTGCGATCCTTAAGTTGTTAAGGAAAATAGTAATCGAAGGTGTGAACCCAAAGAGAGGATTTATGATTAGACAAGTTAACGCTTAAGGAGGATGTATAAAGTATTTAGATGCATAGGTTTCATTTCTGCTGGTGCAGAACTTGTCTGCCTCTGATTTTGGTGTGGCGCAGCTTCGCCATTACCAAGCCTATGACCAGCGCAGTTGCGCCGGTCTGTAAAATCAGTTTTTGGAAATTAAAGTTTAAGAAATGGGTATTAAGGACTCATAAGGATAATAAAAAAAATCTTAAGTGATGGTTAAGTTGTCCATGAATGGATTTGAATAAGAGTTAATTAATTAACTCGGATTAAATATTGGTTAATTAATCGATATTATAGAATATTATATTCTATTAATTAGAGAAATGCATAATAATTATTGTGTGGGTTGAAAGTACCCAACTAAATGATATTTAGCACAATTAAAATATTAATGTGGGTATAATCATTAAATAATATTACTATGTGTAATATGGAAAAATGTGAGCGGTAGTAATATATAAGGCCTATGGCGTAAGAATACATGAAGTGTGACATGAGTAAAACATAGGATAAGAGTACATTATGTTTATATGAGGTACCTAGTAGTACCATGGTACCATATGAAGTTGTAGTACAGAAATGATTAAATATCTGTGTATTCTAAAAACTGAAAAGGAAATTCAATGTTTAAATAAACATTAATATTAAATAAGGTTATAATGTGGTTATGTGAGTGGTAAAGATAATTATGAGATTACCCGGGCTTTAATGCCTAACCGCGATATTTTATCGTGTGTAGTTAATGTACATGGCTTAGATTATGTGAGTATAAAACTTATCTTTAAATCCCTAATATGGTAACAATTGTACCTGAATATTACATTATGGGAATTAACAGAACCAAGCCAAGCCTTAGAATAACAAGTTGCTGAGATTTTTCACTTGTCCCAAATTAAGTGTCACAAAGGACATGAACAGTGACCTAAAAACTCTCTTTACGTATTCTCCAAGTGGCTATGGGATAGATGATCATTGCTAGCTAAGTGGTTGGTATGGAGTTGTTGAACCACCCTTCATGAACCATTGTTTCTTCCCATTACACCATGGACTCCAATCTTGTGTAATGCCATTGTCTAGTCCATGTTTTCTCTATAAATGCAAGCGTGAGTTCAGATTTTGTGATTTCTAGAAGTTGTTTGATAGTTTAATTGGATAATATAAGTTGCTGAGCTACTATAGAAGTATACTCAGTGTAACACCCCCTTCCAAAATAGAAAGAGAGGTTACTCAAAACATAACAAAACTGATGAATTTAATAGCAAGGCTCAAAGCCACAAAAGAATAGTCTTAATAACTGATAAATACCACATGTCAACCACAATAAATCTCAAACTGTCTTAAACCACAATCTAAAATAATTATTACAATTCCAAGTAAACTGACACATCAAGTCTAAACAGAATATTTCTAAATCATTAGAATGAATGGAGCTCTCATCACACTTGCTCTTGATTCTCCTGATTACCTACCGGGAGAAAACACAGCATGAGCCAAACGCCCAGTACGGATATAGAATACAAATAATGAACCAAAATAACTAACTCAATTAAATGAAAAGAGACGAAACGAACTGAAACAAAACGAACAAATCTAACACAACGAAATAATAGGCTGAATCAAATGTTTGGGTGTTATTTCATACCGAGCTCAGAATAAAATAGAAACATACCTTGCCACACAGGCAAGTCAAATAATGCCACATAGGCAAGTCAAATAATGCCACACAGGCAAGTCACACACATTGGACCGCGAATCCAATGCATGTAAAATCGGAAGGCCTGTTTGGCACAAACATCACCAATCCGCAGAACAGAACAGAACAAAAAACTAGGGTCGACCCATACGCCTCCCACAACAAAACACCAAATGGCCAACTCCCGACGGAGCACAAAACGGAGACGCCGTGGACTGATCACACCGCCACGGAAAGTGTCATGCCTCGGTGCCAAGAGGACATGCCTGGGGTACCCCCACAGGTGGTTATAGCTCAGGTATACCCTACGGTATATTCTAACAAGGATACCATGTCACAACACATGCGACACAATATCAACACAAAGGGGTTCTAATATGTACATGCTAAATTGAAATGAATCATCAACTCAAAGTCCCCAAAAATTCTAAAATGCACATTACTATAAATATCAAAATAAATTTAGACATGCTGGACTAGTCTAAAGAGTACAAATATGAGTTCCAACTATGAACGCCAAACGAAACTATCATAATGAATTGACAAGGAATAATTTTGAGAGACAATACTAAATTTCGAAACGAATAACGAAACGAACAAATCAAAAATAAAAGAGTCTCGCTGAAAGAGTACGGAATCCGTACCTGGATTAATCAATATAATACCCAAAGTATATTCTAAAAACGCGTTTAGACTCTCTTCGTTCAATCTAAATAATTTAATAAAATTTTATTTCAATCCAATCATTAATAATATAAAACTATTAAATTTATTATTAAAAACTTTTATAATTATGTTGACAAAATTAATCAATTCAATTTAATATACATAACCTCAATTTAATTTACAACTTCTGATTTATAAACTTCATGGCTACTAACCTATTAAAATGTAATATATATATATATATATATATATATATATATATATATATATATATATATATAATATAATGAAATCAACCCTGCATGTTGCTGGCAATCAAACATGACATATATATAAGCATAATTTAATTATAATCCTTATTGATACCTACAACAACTTAGCTTTCATCATGATAACGAAATCTTCTTTCTTTTTTTAGCAGCAAAGTTCAATCAAACAAGTAATATGACAAACTTATATATATATATATATATATATATATATATATATATATATATATATATATATATATATATATCAGTCAAATCAGTCTTACTCTCCTATACTTCTACTATATACCGATTATATGATTCCCTCTTAAAGAATATGTATTACCTTGAATTATTAAAAAAACTTGCCTGATGTTAAACAAAATTATGAATTTTCTTCATCCTTTTTCCAGCTTCCTCCTTTTCCAGCGCAGCCGGCGACCTCTTTCCTTTTCTTTCTTATTTGCAGCGCATGTATGATTAGGTTTTAGTGTCTATTTATTTATTAATTATCTTAAATATAATAGTATTTAATATTGCCCACATATAAATTAATCCCAATTAGTTTTAAGGCTCAATTTGTACTAAATTAATTTACCCATCTCTTATTAATATTTATTAGCCCACACAAATTAAATAACTAGTTTGACCCAAAATAAATGACAAAATCCAATTAATATATTTTAAAACAAAGAAATTTTTATTATTTAATATTTATTTTTATTTTTATTTTTCCCGGGTATTACATCTGCTACCCCTTAAAAAAGATTTCGTCCCCGGAATTAAAAGAATGGAACGTACCTAATTATCAAAAAGATGCGGATACGCCGCTCGAATAGACTCCTCCACTTCCCAAGTAGCTTCCCGTTCTGAATGATTCTTCCACAAAACTTTAACAAACGGAATAGTCTTCCTCCTCATAATCCTTTCTTGACGATCCAAAATCGCCTCAGCTTTCTTCTCACAAGTAAGATCCTCCCGAATCTTATCGAATGGATATTGCACCACATGCAACAGATGATAATGATAACTCCTCAACGCCGACACATGAAACACATTGTGCACATGAGCTAGCTGTGGAGGCAAAGCTAACCGATATGCAACTTCACCAACCCTCTCCAAAATCTCAAATGGACCGATATATCGCGGACTAAGCTTCCCTTTCAACCCAAATCGCCGAATGCCCTTCCAAGGAGAAACTTGTAGAAACACATGCTCCCTAAGTTCAAACTCTAAAGTCCTCCTATGCTTATCAGCATAACACTTCTACCGTGATTGAGCCGACTTTAGTTTCTCCTTAACCATCGCTACCTTCTCCGTAGTGATTTGAACTAACTCAGGCCCTTCTATGGCCCTTTCGCCAATCTCGTCCCAACAAGTTGGTGGTCGACACTTTCTACCATACAGTGCTTCAAACGGAGCCATTCCAATACTTGCATGCCAGCTGTTGTTATAAGCAAACTCAACTAGGCTCAAGTAATCATCCCAATTACCCGACCACTCAAGTGCACAAGACCTCAACATGTCCTCCAACGTTTGAATAGTCCGTTCGGATTGCCCATCAGTTTGTGGATGGAAAGAAGTACTGAAGTTGAGCCGAGTGCCCCAAGCTCGTTGAAACCCTTTCTAGAACCGTGAAGTGAACCGTGGGTCCCGATCTGAAATAATAGACACCGGAGTACCATGAAGTCTAACAATCTCCTGCTGAAAGATATGTGCCAACCTATCCACCGAGTAACCCTCACGGATAGCCAGAAAGTGTGCCAATTTAGTCAATCGATCCACCACTACCCAAATGACATCATTCTTCCTGAAAGTCTTCGGTAAACCAGTCACAAAATTCATCGTGATATCTTCCTATTTCCACACTAGAATGTCTAACTGTTGCAGCAAACCGCTAGCCCGTTGATGTTCTATCTTCACTTGTTGACAAGTGAGGCACTTCCCAACATATTCAGCCACGTCTTGTTTCATCCCATTACACCAAAAATTCTTCTTCAAATCCCTATACATCTTTGTAGAACCTGGATGAATACAAAATGACGAACTATGAGCCTCAGCCAACACCGCCTCCCGAGTGATTGGATCGGACGGTACACACAACCGCTCACCCAACCAAATCACACCATGGTCATTAATGCGAAACTCAGACTATTTGCCCTCCTCTAGATTCTGCGTCATACTCCACAACTCCCCATCTTCTTTTTGAGCTTCTTTAACTCGCGAGATAAGAGAGGGCTCCACTCTCATAACCGCCAAATTCCCATCTGAACCTCGTACATATAATTCCATCTCGAGCCGCTCCATATCCAAAATAAGTTGAGGTTGTGTAATAAGGGCTGCTACACTCCCAAAACTCTTTCTGCTAAGAGCATCTGTAACCACATTTGCCTTCCCCGGGTGATACTGAATTCTAGCATCATAGTCTTTTAGAAGCTCCAACCAACGCCTTTGCCTCATATTGAGCTCCTTCTGAGTGAAAATGTATTTAAGACTTTTGTGATCGGTGAAGATATCACAAGTCTTTCCATACAGATAATGCCTACACATCTTTAAGGCAAAGATCACCACTGCCAACTCCAAATCATGAGTGGGGTAGTTCACCTCGTAAGATTTAAGCTGTCTAGAAGCATAAGCAATCACCTTACCGTGTTGCATCAAAACACACCCCAAGCCCTTCTTAGAAGCATCACTATAAATCTGGTAACCTCTCGTCCCCGACGGCAATGCAAGTATAAGAGCTGTCACAAGTCGTTTCTTCAATTCCTCGAAACTCTTCTCACGCTCCTCATTCCACACAAACTTCACGCCTTTTCTCATCAACTGGGTTAATGGTAAGGCAAGCAAGGAAAACCCTTCCACAAATCGCCTATAATACCCTGCCAAACCCAAGAAACTCCTAATCTCTGTCACTGTAGTAGGTCTCGGCCATTTAGTGATAGCCTCAACCTTCGCATGATCCACCTTAATGCCCTCAGCAGAAACAACGTGACCCAAAAATGCCACCTGCTACAACCAAAACTCGCATTTAGAGAATTTAGCATACAATTTCTCTTTTAGCAAAATCCCCAACATTGTGCGAAGATGCTCCTCATGCTCTTCCTTAGAGTTGGAGTAAACCAAAATGTCATCAATAAAGATAATGACAAATTGGTCCAAGTACTCCCTGAACACCCGGTTCATTAAATCCATAAACACCGCTGGAGCGTTAGTCAACCCGAATGGCATCACCAGAAACTCGTAATGCCCATATCAAGTGCAAAAAGTTGTTTTAGCAATATCCTCATCCCTTACCCTCAACTGAAGATAACCTGACCTCAAGTCTATTTTTGAAAAATAATTTGCCCCCTGAGGTTGGTCAAACAAGTCATCAATCCTCGACAATGGATACCGATTCCTGATGGTAATCTTGTTCAACTTTCTGTAGTGTATACACAGCCTCATAGACCCATCTTTCTTCTTTACAAACAAGACCGGAGCACCCCACGGTGAAACACTCGGTCGAATCACACCACAATCTAACAATTCCTGCAATTGTTCCTTCAACTCCTGCAACTCCAATGGTGCCATCCGATATGGCGCTTTAGAGACAGGCTCCACACCAGGAACAAGCTCAATAGCAAACTCCACTTCCCGTTGCGGTGGCAACCCTGACAACTCCTCAGGAAACACATCAAAAAAGTCACGAACAATTGGAACATCTTCAATATGAGACTCACCCTTAGAGGTATCTTTCACAAATGCCAAATACCCCTCATAACCCTTTGCCACCAACTTTCTAGCCTTTAAGGCTGAAATTAATTTTACCACTCTACTCGGCTGTGAACCCTGAAACACGAATTCTAGAGACTTTACATCTCCAAATATAACTTTCTTCGCCTGACAATCGATAGTGGCCTGGTGCTTATCCAACCAGTCCATCCCAAGAATGACATCAAAATCATGCATACTCATCGGAAGAAGATTAGCACTACGAATCTTATCCCCAAAACTTATCAGACACCCTCGATACAAATCAGAAATAACAACAGAAGTCCCCATCGGGGTAGAAATAGACATAACAGAATCTAATAACTGAGATGGCACACCCAGGTGCCGAACAAAAGACTGAGCAACAACAGAATGAGTAGAACACGTATCAAACAAAATAGACGCCTCACGATTGCCAACTAAAAGAGTACCAGAAACAGTACCTAGTGCACCTGCCGCCTGGTTATATGTCAAGGCAAACACTCGACCACCCTGACGCTGACCTCCATTGCCACCATTATCACCACCTCCACCATTTCCGCATGGATCGGTACAATCCCTAGCAATATGACCCATCTGTCCACACAAGAAGCATGCACCTGTCAGTCTATGACACTGCCTCCCCGGATGAATAGCCCTGCAAGTAGCACAAGGAGCTATCGGGATAAGATTTGGGTTACCCCCACCAGCTGGTCCTGGATAACGACCCTGATTTTTCCCCTGCTGATGATTTTGACCATTCCAAGGTAGCTGCAGCTGACGATTCTGCCCTTGCTGAGGCATCTGCTGATAACCCCTATTTTGATTCTGACCACGGCACTGCCCTTATTGGCCACCACGATTCCTATTCAACTGACCACCTTGATTTCTCCCATGCTGAACTGAAGTTTGACCCTGCTGGTCATCTCTGTCCCTCTTTCGACTCCCATCCGGTTTAGAAGACCGAAAGTCCTGTCGCTCCATCTCAATATTTTTGGCTGCATTTGCCACATCCGACACATCTGCAAACTTGTTGTTAATGAGATGTTATCGATATCTATAATGAATTCTCCACTTAAACTTCTCTGTCTGTTTTGTTGCAGTCCCTGCTGAGGTTCCCGCAAAGCTTGCCAACCTAGTAAACCTCGTCATGAAATCCATGACTGACTCATCATCTTTCTGCCGAATAGACAGATAATCTCTAGCATAGGCCTCTTTATCAGCAGCTGGAAAATACTACTGATAAAAGACCTCATAAAACTCAGCCCAACCAAGTGTTTCAACATACCCATCACCATTTATCGTCTTCATCGCTTTCCACCATCTCTGTGCATCCCTTTCTAGCTTGTAAACTGCAAGCAATACTCTCTGATTATCCGAGCACTCCAACACATCGAAAATCTTCTCTAGGTGGGTAATCCAATTCTTTGCATCAATTGGAGTTGGAGCTGAACTAAATGACTATGGCTTCTGCTTCTAAAATCTTTCCAACCATAGATATATTGGAACCACCTACTGATCATGACCATCTACATTCCCTTCCTCTTCGTTTGCCTGAGGACCATTATTTCCCGGGTTCTCCTGCTCAGGAATTTTTGGTGGCGGCTGCTGCATTGCCTGAACAACCTGTGCCACCAACTGAGGTAAAACTTGGTTCACCGCCTGATTCACCAAGGTAGCCAACTGAGCATTTATCTGATTATTAGGTTGCTCATTGGGCTGACCCTCACCTCTTCCCCTATTGTTGCCTCACCTCCCAGCAACTCTGGCGGATCTACGAGCCATCTAACAAAGAGATCAACGAATAGATAACAAAATAGATTAAAGACAGATTGGAATATAACTGATATGACAACTGAACAGAAAATCAAACAGAACAAAAACCTAACCCAGAAGTCTACCCATAACTCACAGGTCAAACCTAAATAGGTTTTCTACAAGAAAGAACTTGGCTCTGATACCAACTCTGTAACACCCCTTTCCAAAATAGAAAGAGAGGTTACTCAAAACATAACAAAACTGATGAATTTAATATCAAGGCTCAAAGCCACAAAAGAATAGTCTTAATAACTGATAAATACCACATGTCAACCATAATAAATCTCAAACTGTCTTAAACCACAATCTAAAATAATTATTACAATTCCAAGTAAACTGACACATCAAGTTTAAACAGAATATTTCTAAATCATTGGAATGAATGGAGCTCTCATCACACTTGCCCTTGATTCCCCTGATTACCTGCCAGAAGAAAACACAGCATGAGCCAAACGCCCAGTACAGATATAGAATACAAATAATGAACCAAAATAACTAACTTAATTAAATGAAAAGAGACGAAACGAACTGAAACGAAACGAACAAATCTAACACAACGAAATAATAGGCTGAATCAAATGTTTGGGTGTTATTTCATACCGAGCTCAGAATAAAATAGAAACATACCTTGCCACACAGGCAAGTCAAATAATGCCACATAGGCAAGTCAAATAATGCCACACAGGCAAGTCACACACATTGGACCGCGAATCCAATGCATGTAAAATCGGAAGGCCTGTTTGGCACAAACATCACCAATCCGCAGAACAGAACAGAACAAAAAACTAGGGTCGACCCATACGCCTCCCACAACAAAACACCAAATGGCCAACTCCCGACGGAGCACAAAACGGAGACGCCGTGGACTGATCGCACCGCCACGGAAAGTGTCATGCCTCGGTGCCAAGAGGACATGCCTGGGGTACCCCCACAGGTGGTTATAGCTCAGGTATACCCTACGGTATATTCTAACAAGGATACCATGTCACAACACATGCGACACAATATCAACACAAAGGGGTTCTAATATGTACATGCTAAACTGAAATGAATCATCAACTCAAAGTACCCAAAAATTCTAACATGCACATTACTATAAATATCAAAATAAATTTAGACATGTTGGACTAGTTTAAAGAGTACAAATATGAGTTCCAACTATGAACGCCAAACGAAACTATCATAATGAATTGACAAGGAATAATTATGAGAGACAATACTAAATTTCGAAACGAATAACGAAACGAACAAATCAAAAACAAAAGAGTCTCGCTGAAAGAGTACGGAATCCGTACCTGGATTAATCAATGTAATACCCAAAGTATATTCCAAAAACGCGTTTAGACTCTCTCCGTTCAATCTAAATAATTTAATAAAATTTTATTACAATCCAATCATTAATAATATAAAACAATTAAATTTATTATTAAAAACTTTTATAATTATGTTGACAAAATTAATCAATTCAATTTAATATACATAACCTCAATTTAATTTACAACTTCTGATTTATAAACTTCATGGCTAATAACCTATTAAAATGTAATATATATATATATATATATATATATATATATATATATATATATATATATATATATATATAATGAAATCAACCCTGCATGTTGCTGGCAATCAAACATGACATATATATAAGCATAATTTAATTATAATCCTTATTGATACATACAACAACTTAGCTTTCATCATGATAACGAAATCTTCTTTCTTTTTTTTTAGCAGCAAAGTTCAATCAAACAAGTAATCTGACAAACTTATATATATATATATATATATATATATATATATATATATAATATATATTACTCTCCTATACTTCTACTATTTACCGATTATATGATTCCCTCTGAAAAAATATGTATTACCTTGAATTATAAAAAAAAAACTTGCCTGATGTTAAACAAAATTATGAATTTTCTTCATCCTTTTTCCAGCTTCCTCCTTTTCCAGCGCAGCCGGCGACTTCTTTCCTTTTCTTTCTTATTTGCAGCGCATGTATGATTAGGTTTTAGTGTCTATTTATTTATTAATTATCTTAAATATAATAGTATTTAATATTGCCCACATATAAATTAATCCCAATTAGTTTTAAGGCTCAATTTGTACTAAATTAATTTACCCATCTCTTATTAATATTTATTAGCCCACATAAATTAAATAACTAGTTTGACCCAAAATAAATGACAAAATCTAATTAATATATTTTAAAACAAAGAAATTTTTATTATTTAATATTAATTTTTATTTTTATTTTTCTCAGGTATTACACTCAGAGTGTAGGAGGTCCAATTCAAGCTCAAGAAGGTATAATTTCCAATTATGTTCTTGAAATGGGTCTTGTTTAATTCTTGGAATTTCTTGAATTTCTATGGTAATTAAGATGATTTAGCATGCTATAAGGTGTTTAAGAAGTTTACTATCAAGTATGAACCCTTTCATGATAGTTGGAACAAGTCTAAGTCGTTGGAATTCAAGTTGGTTAAGATTCTGTAAAATAGAGTCTGCTTCTGCACCTGGACCAAACATGGCGCAGCTGCGCCATAATTGAACTAAGGCGCAACATAGCTGCGCCGACCTCTAAATTTAGTTTTGGTTTCTGTTAGGTACTGTTATATGCTAGCATGTGGTATATCATTAGAACAAGCATGTACACATAAATAACATGTATATATGAGTATCATGACATGACAAAAACATGATAGTATACATTATTGATGAAGAACTTATAGTTTTAAAATGAAACTTATAGTTTGTGATATGAACTTTGATACGTGTGTAACATGTGTTCTGACCTTATAAGCACATTTGTATGACTTAGACATGCATAAGAGTTGGTATTAACTTATAGTATGTGTTCATGAACTTTCATGGCCATGTTAGTCCATACTATGGAAGGAGAACGTATGATTTTAAAATAAAACTTATGATCTTGGATTTGAACCTTGACGCCTACATAGCATATATATATTCTGATTTTGTGAACGTAGTCATGTGGCCTATATTGGCATGAAAGGCATGCTTAAAGTGATGAGCACACACTAGCATACATGATTAAAGACTACATTGATTTCAAAAGACAAACTTAGAGTTTCTGGACGTATATATAGGATGACTACATTCCGATCATTTGAGCATGTATAAGTGACTTGTTTAGGTGCTCTAAAATATGAGAGTCGTGGTTTAGAGGAACTTAACATGTACTCAGTTACCTTGTTGACTTAGTGCGATTCTTCATGGAAAATTTAGAATGTGAAAGATGATAGCATCAAACACCGTGTGAGTTACATTATGATCATGCGAGCATGTATATTAAGATTCATTATGCCTATAGACATGTTGACATAAGCATCATATGATGATACCTGGATTTCACCTACGCACGCATGTTTAAGGAAATGAATTTGCTAAAGCATAGACTATGTGATTAAGTATACATGTGTATTATAAGCACGAGCATGCCTACTTAGTATTGTTTAAGCTTGTTATGTGATATCATGACTTTAGTAGTTGACCTTGAAGCATGGACTTGAATTACTTAAGATATATGAAAGTTCGACATGAAAATCGTGTAAGTGTAAGTTCAACTTGTTCAAGTGAACTCAAGAATGGACATGTGCTTATGTGAGCACCGCTAACATGTACATATGATAGAGTATTAGTATATAGGTGTATAAGAATTAGACAAAAACTGAAAGGCAGCAACTTAGCTATGGTCTGGCTAGGGGACAATGCAGCTGTGCCGTCCCTAGGCATAGACAGTGCGCAGCTGCGCCGTGCAGCAGTCACATATCGATTCTATTTTTGATCTGATGTTTAAAGAATGCTTATATGATTACTTTAACTTGTAATATATGACCAATATTCTATGAAATGTGTTAAGAAGCATCCTATATGATAGAGATGAATGTTAATTATAATTTTCAAAAGTTAAGTCCAAAGGAATACTTTCAAGATATTAAGCAATGATATATTGTTTGGATTTGTAATGTCTTACAAACTGAATTGTGCTATGAATATATAGTATAGGTGATGTTATATGAAGTTACGACTAAGTTAGACGTTTATGTATACGTTTGAACTTACCTATATGAGTTTTAAATATGGCAATCATGTAGCAAGTCAAGTATGTGATAGATATATACTGATGTTGATGTCATGTCCGAATGGTTAAGGCATACCTATGCGGACCTAGCTATTCTAAGAGTATGATGAGAAAGTGAATTGCAGGTTTCATGAACCTAGTTATGAAACAATGTAACATTGTTATTACATTGAGACTGTATGAATGTATGACTAATGGATATGAATCCTTGATTATATAACTGTGTAGAAATACAAGAAGTGCAGATAAGTTTTAAGCAGTTAAGTCGTAGTTCATAAACTACGAATCAAGCAAGTCTTTCAGTTCCTATTTGATATATGAATTTGATAATGGTTAGTTGAGCTATATTATGCTATGCAAATGTTAATGTATATATATAAATGCATATAAGATATGTATGAAATGTGAAAGTTGATGATATGCTTGTGAAGTAAATCTCTATGTCTGTTATGTGTAAAGTAACATGCGTAGTAAATATTAATTGATTATGAATGCATGAACTAAGTATGTTATCATATGCTATGTGCTGCATAAAAACTGTTAGAATTACTGGGCTGTCGAGCTCACCCTTGCAAATAACCACTTTTGCAGGTTAAGGATACACGGTAAATATTACGTGCTACTTGATTGATAAAGTTCAATCACATCAAAGGAGATTGATTTGTTTAATCAAATATATGCTATTGAACCATGTTTAGGGTATAGGAGATGTACATGATAGTAGTTTACAATGTGTAATACATGTTAAGTTATACTATGTGATACATAGAGAAATTCGAATTGGAATGTAAATATTTATACAGTAATTCGAATAGACTGAATCATAACATAATTTGATTCAAGGATATGTAATTGATTCAAGTTAAGATATCAATAAAAGATTTATTTTCAAAGGAGATTGAAAAAGTTTAAATTATTCTGCATATTTATATAACATCGAATGCGATGTAATACAGGAATAGTAAATGACAAAGATTAGAAACTTATAAAAGTTTGGGGGTCATTGTGCAGATCCTGGAAATGGAATGAATTTATATTCTAAATTGTAATAAGTAAAGTTATATTCATTAAGTTATGAATGAAAAATATAAATAGTTTGACGATAGTAGTATCGTGGCAGACCGGATTCGTGGTTCGAAGGGACCCGAATTTTGGGGCGTCACAGGTTGGTATCAAAGCTGTAGGTTATAAACTTTAGGTAAGTGTACCTTAGGCTATAACCTGTGAGAGAGAAAGGTAAAGATAAAAATATATAAGTGAAGATTCAAAGAAGAATCTTGAAGTATCTAAAAGAATGAGAATTCAGGAGTTTCCTAACTTCGGCAATAAAAATGTTAAGATGGTATCTATATGACAAAGATAATAAGAATGAACTCGAATGGAGTTTTGTTGATAATAGGGAAAGAACCCTAAGGTAAATTGATGATCACGACGTGATCGGATTGAGCTATGAAGTGATAAATAGTCTATAACGACTAAGTGTGTATAGCTTGATGCTATAAGAGAATGTACTGTGAATGGTACGATGTGAACTCATGAGGAGTTGTATGTGATTAGATACGAAGAATTCGTATCGAGTAAAAAGCAAGTTAAGTGTAAGATAGAGTTAAGGGGGATTTCAGTTGAGGACTCATGTGGGAGCTGAGTTGTACAAACCTTTGTGTGGGTGGAGGCTTTGTGCTCACGCTCGGTTCCTCACAATGATAATCAATGGAATATCAGTGTCGCGCTATCTATATGCTTATGGTGAGAAGGTGATTCTTTTCTCATATCCTATTTGATAGATAGAGACTATTAAGATTAAGATAGAGAATATAAGGATAAGTTGCGAGTTCTTAAAACTCATACTTATGGTAAGTTCGGGACTCGTAATCATATGAAATATTTTTGAACCCCTCAGCGAATGGACGCCTATGGTCTGACTAGGATAAGTTCTTAAACTCATATGATTGTAGCAAGTTCCTGAACTTCTAAAGTGTAGTAAGTTTAATGAACTGTATCGGGTATATATGTTATGAAGTTAGAAATTTTTATATAGTAAAGATTGAAGTTGATGGAGAAGAGTGGATTTTCTAAATCTTCTAGCTCTGCTAGATTTTTAAAAATTTATTGACTTCGTGCTAGTGTTTGCACTCTGTTTTCTTGAGAAAAACATTGGGTCAAGTGACTGAACCAATGATTTTTAAAAATAACACTGTTATTCTTATGTCTATGCTAATTGTTTCGGCTAAGAGGAAAATGATTTGAGAATTTTCAAAATGTATTTTTGACCATTTACATTATTTGTTATGGTGTAAAAATGGTAAACGATGGAGTCATCAATGCAGTCGAACCTAGTGTTGGTTGTGATCGAAAGATCGTTATCCCACTATGGTATGATGTAATATGACAAAGTCACCTAATGGAGGAATCCTCAACGTACTACTAATCTGGTACGGTATCATGACGTCATAAAACGATTTTTGGTTTTCTTTCGAATTATGAACAGTTGACTAAATTATTTCGATTGATGTCCGAACTGTTGATAAGAGTCTAAGCTATTTGATTCGGCTAGACGACTGTTGAAAAGTGATTATAGAATTCAAGCATTCTTGTGTATTTGTGCCAAACCAGATTGCTCTGGTGCAGATTCAGTCGTTGAAAAGCTGAGGTGAACAACCCTATAAGGGGACATATTTTCGGGGACAATGGTTCCGAGCGTAACGCATGTAGACGTTACGAAACACTACGTTATGTCACAACGTAGTGGTATAATAGGTTGGCCACCTAGTGTACATTTGGAGGGTGTTTTCAGTCTTTGTGATAGATAAACACTCTGGTTTGTAGTGTGGATTATTGTGTTGAAGCACTAGTTCACGGTCTTGTAGCCCCTCAGCATAATTTGGAATCCGAGTTATTCATACCACTTCCCGATTATTAAAAAATCGTGGAAGATTCTTATTCTTCTGGGTGATGAATGTAGTGAGTAGAATGTTTCTTAGAAAGGAGAATGTGGTAGAATGCAAGTGAGCAAGTTATAATATGACTTCCAAAAAGAGAATGAATAAAATTATTCAAAAAGAATATGTAATATTCGAAATAGCACCAAGTAAGAGGAGGTTTCGGTCATTTCGAGGATGGAATCCTTATAAGGGGGAGAGGATGTAAGAACCCAAATTTTCAGAAAATATTAAAATAACAATTTAGTAAATAAAATTCTTAAAGCATGAGATGGGTTCGAACGAGTATATATATATGTGTTACGAGGTATATGGTATTTTGTTACATAGGATAATATGAGCTATGTAATATGTAATGTTGTGTTTAATGAATATATTATTATTATTATTATATATTTGTTATAAATTATAGAGATGGATTAGTAAAGAAGATGGATAGAAATTTATCTATTTATTATGTGAAAATTTTTATCGTAGTAAGTTGGTGACATTAAATATCTTTGATAATCACTAATTTCTTAAGTATTTGTACGAGTACGTATCAAGTCTAATGCGGTGCGACCGTACCCTTTAATGGTGGATATATAGGAGCTGGACTAAACGATTCCTTCAGAGAGCAGAGGTATATATGGATTAGTAACCGATCTAACTCACTGTGAAAACAGTGTAGACGAGACGAAAACTAATTTATTGGTTGTTTGTGGAAAACCACTCAGTGTACTATATTGAATACTATTAAAGGCTCGACGCGTGCTAGGTTTAGACTGGTATATATGTACGTTGTTGATGAGAGTAGATAATCGATATACCTTTGAAGTGGTTAGAGAATTATTACGTAATTCAATACACGGCAAGAAGCGAAGATGAAAGGAATGTATGTAGGTGTTACATTCGAGTTTTGTGTTATTGGTGGTATGAAACCGTAAAGGATATATATAGTTGGTTAAACTAATAAGGGAAATAGAGTTTTAAAACTCAAAGTGCGATCCTTAAGTTGTTAAGGAAAATAGTAATCGAAGGTGTGAACCCAAAGAGAGGATTTATGATTAGACAAGTTAACGCTTAAGGAGGATGTATAAAGTATTTAGATGCATAGGTTTCATTTCTGCTGGTGCAGAACTTGTCTGCCTCTGATTTTGGTGTGGCGCAGCTTCGCCATTACCAAGCCTATGACCAGCGCAGTTGCGCCGGTCTGTAAAATCAGTTTTTGGAAATTAAAGTTTAAGAAATGGGTATTAAGGACTCATAAGGATAATAAAAAAAATCTTAAGTGATGGTTAAGTTGTCCATGAATGGATTTGAATAAGAGTTAATTAATTAACTCGGATTAAATATTGGTTATTTAAGCGATATTATAGAATATTATATTCTATTAATTAGAGAAATGCATAATAATTATTGAAAAGAAATGATTAATATTAATTAATTATTGTGTGGGTTGAAAGTACCCAACTAAATGATATTTAGCCCAATTAAAATATTAATGTGGGTATAATCATTAAATAATATTACTATATGTAATATGAAAAAATGTGAGTGGTAGTAATATATAATGCCTATGACGTAAGAATTCATGAAGTGTGACATGAGTAAAACATAGGATAAGAGTACATTATGTTTATATGAGGTACCTAGTAGCACCATGGTACCATATGAAGTTGTTGTATAGAAATGATTAAATATCTGTGTATTCTAGAAACTGGAAAGGAAATTCAATGTTTAAATAAGCATTAATATTAAATAAGGTTATAATGTGGTTATGTGAGTGGTAAAGATAATTATGAGATTACCTGGGCATTAATGCCTAACCGCAATATTTTATCGCGTGTAGTTAATGTACATGGCTTAGATGATATGAGTATAAAACTTATCTTTAAATCCCTAATATGGTAACAATTGTACCTTAATATTACATTATGGGAATTGAAAGAACCAAACCAAGCGTTAGAATAACAAGTTGCTGAGAATTTTCACTTGTCCCAAATTAAGTGTCACAAACGACATGAACAGTGACCTAGAAACTTTCTTTACGTATTCTCCAAGTGGCTATGGGATAGATGATCATTGCTAGCTAAGTGGTTGGTATGGAGTTGTTGAACCACCCTTCATGAACCATTGTTTCCTCCCATTACACCATGGACTCCAATCTTGTGTAATGCCATTGTCTAGTCCATGTTTTCTCTTTAAATGCAAGCTTGAGTTCAGATTTTGTGATTTCTAGACGTTGTTTGATAGTTTAATTGGAGAATATAAGTTGCTGAGCTACTATAGAAGTATACTCAGAGTGTAGGAGGTCCAATTCAAGCTCAAGAAGGTATAATTTCCAATTATGTTTTTGAAATGGGTTTTGTTTAATTCTTGGAATTTCTTGAATTTCTACGGTAATTAAGATGATTTAACATGCTATAAAGTGTTTAAGAAGTTTACTATCAAGTATGAACCCTTTCATGATAGTTGGAACAAGTCTAAGTCGTTAGAATTCAAGTTGGTTAAGATTCTGTAAAATAGAGTCTGCTTCTGCACCTGGACCTGTGACACCCCCAAATCCTGGTACTTTATTTCCTCAAGACTTGGTGTTCACTTAATCAAAACATTCATTTCTAACTACCCAATCATAATTAAATTGAATAATAAAAACCTGCCCATACAAGATTAAACTTAAATAATAATATCCCAAGTTATCTAACCTTTAATTACAAACATTTAAATGCGGAATTTAAAATCTATTACATCACATCATATTTAAAAGTCTGTTATCATAATGATAAAGATACAATTACAAGTCTTCATCACTTGTACATTTTTCCCTTTCCTTTAGTAGACGAAGGTTCACCTACCTTCTCTTCTTTAACTGCAATGAGTTTATAAATTTGCAAGAGTGAGCAAAATAATTGCTCACTGGATATAATATGGAATCAACAGGAGTATAACAATAAGAACTATCGAAATAGGCTCATCAAAAGTGAATAGTACTCTATCAATAATAATCAGAAACTCAAATCCCAAAATATAGAAAATATACATCACTGAGGGTCGTAAGACCATGAACTACGTCCACAGTTGCAAGTAATCTTTCAACTCCAACTTTAACAGTCATAAGACTATAAGGACCTCGTACTTAGGGGGATCAGCCCTTCGTACAATGTATTGTGCACGACCATTTCAACGCTAAGCGTAAACCTCTATTAAAAGAGTTGTTCATCTCAGTATTTAAAATACAAGTCCGCACCAAAGTAAGTTTGGTTTGGATAAGCTTTCAAGGAAATTTGGAATTTAACGAACATCAACTAAGGAGTAGTTGAATAAAACCAATAACACTATAGTATAGAATAATCGTGATTGAATCAATCATAGTCGACTAAAGTCATGCTTTAGGAATAATCTAATAGCATACAATTTGAATAACTTTAGCATACCTTGCTTGAACAATACTAAGCCAAGGTTAATTAGAATTGAATACTAAGCATACATATTAATTTGAACGATAAAAATATTTGACATTAGTATATATAGTTGTGCATGCTAAACCACAAGTTAAATACAAGAATAACTTGCTCCAGAATAACTTACATCATTATATTGTAATCGAATTGAAAACAATACTTGAATTAACAAGATAATAGATTAGAAAACTTGCTCAATTGTAAAAATAGAGTTAAAGAACTTGCCTTGCACGTAGATTAAACCGAATCAATACGAATAGCAATATCCTATAAACATATGTCATCATGACATAGTTAGCCATTACCACTTTACAAACATAACTAAGTATGTTCATCATTTAAAATTGGATTTTTAATCACATAACCAAGTTATAACACAAATTAGTCTTTAATAACATAATTATTCATAGTATATAAATACTAAAATCAACATTTTACAATCCTACTATCATCACATAATGTTTCTTAAAATTTAGTGTACAAAAAGTACACTGTCAGACCATTCTGCTAACTCGCGCTGCAGCGCCACAATTTACACTGTGGTTCGTGCTGCGACGCTGAGTTGGCGCTGCGGCTCGGGTCACAGGCCATTGGTTGGTGCTGCGGCGTGGCGCCGGCGCTGCAGCGCGATATTTGTACTACTGGGCCGCGCTGCGGCGCCAGACTCCAGAATCTGGCGACCAAGCTCGGCAACAGTATGAACAAAAGCCAAATTGGCCTAAAAGCTCGAATCTAATAGACTGATTAACATGCAATACACATATAGACTTCATATAAACATATTGTGAAGACTTCTAACATGTTTCTACTCATAAAATAACATAAACATCAAAGTTACAACACCCAATTTCAATGTTTTTGGCAAAAACTCCATTGTTGATATTTTTTTTTTATGAAAATCAACACTGTGATTTTGTTTTTCAATCAAAACAAAAATTTCAAAATATCATAGTTATGATTTTACATACTCTATCAATTTCCATAATCAACTTATCAATTTAACAATTAATTAAACCTTTATTCTATTTTAAACTAAGCCATGTTCATATATATATTTTTATGTAAACACTGTAATATACTTTCTTCCACAAAAAACATACATACACGAATTACTATATCTATAATCATATATAAACTCATGGAATAACCTTATAATAAATAATAATACAAAACTATATACATAACAACAAATTTTTTTTTATTTTTTTTATAACAATTTCACAGAGAACTTTTTGGAAGAAGAAGAAAACTAACTTTTTAAAGAAAAGATTAAGCTCTTACCTTTGATAAATAAGATGATGGTCATTCTCAAGCTTCTTCTCTCCAATTCCTTTCTCAAAAACCTGTTAGAATCACTCAATTTCTCTCTAGAGTTTTCTAAAATTTTTCTCTGTGTTCTTCTTCTTCTTCTCTCTTCTCCTAACTCTAGTTTACGTAATAAAAATATAACGTATATGGATATAATGTATATATTAACTATATAATATAACTCTAACTTAACTAACATCAGTTATTTTTTATTTTGAAAATTAAAAGCCATAAGGCTTGTTTGGCTAACCACTAAAAATATAATCCATTAACCCTTATGCCTTGTTTGGTAAAACACAATTAGATTAAAGACTTAATAGGCACTATGCCTTTTTTGGCAAAACTGAATTAAACTCCCGTAATTTATTTTAATAACTCCTTTATAACAAGGTTATTTGCCGCACTTATATTAAATTAAATAATCACTTTAATTAATTCAAATACTAATCTATTAAATTACTTTCACACATAAATCATTATCACATAATTATAATTTTCTTTATAATTTTATTCCACCAACTAACACTTTATTTTAATCACAATTCCAATTAAAATATTATAATTCATTTAATCACTATAAGCTCTCTAATTAAATTATTAAATTAGTATATAATCTCATCACAATTTATTTCCTTAACTCCTTAATTATTTATTCAACAAATAATTAACTAAACCACATCAACTCAATAAATATTTAATATTGCAAATAAATATTTAATATTTAATATTTAATTATTTATTCAACAAATAAATAACTATTAAATACTTATATAACTCAAATAAATATTTCAAATTAAATTAAAAGAATATGGAATGTTACATCATTCCCCTCTTAAAAGGATTCTGTCATCAGAATCACAATTCAAACAAATCATTCGTTACATTCTTCCCTATTTACAAAGATTCTGTCTCCAGAATCGAAGAAACAGATTAAACAAATAACTCAGGATAATTTTTTTATTATTTTATCTTCGAGTTCCCACGTAACTTGTTCAGCGTTGTGGTTTCTCCATATCACTTTCATAGAAGGTATAACTTTATTTCTGAGCACCTGTTCTTTCCTGTCAACTATCTAGATAGGAATCTCTTCATAAGACAAGTCTTTATCAAACTGCAACGGTTCATACTCGATCACATGCTTGTAATCGGGCTTATATGAAAAATATTGTGAATGTTTTCTAACTCTGGAGGTAGAGCTATCACGTAAGCCACCTCTCCAACTCTTCGTAGCACCTCAAAGGGTCCAATAAACCTCGGACTTAGCTTTTCCTTCTTATCGAAACGAATTTTCCCCTTCCAAGTGTTGATCAGCATACTTCTTCTGTCGGTCTTGAGCTACTACAAATCTTGTCCTGATGAGTTTGACAACGTCAGTAGTTTATTACACTAGTTCCGGTCCTAGCAGTTGACGTTCACCGACTTCATCCCAGCATAGTGGAGTTCTGCATTTTCTGCCGTACAATGCCTCGTAAGGAGGCATGCCGATGCTCGCGTGGTAACTGTTATTGTAAGCGAATTCCACCAATGGTAAATGTTCTTCCCAGCTACCTTTGAAATCCATGACGCATGCTCTAAGCATATCTTCCAATGTCTGAATCGTTCATTCGCTTTGGCCATCTGTTTGTGGATGATAAGCCGTACTCATTTGCAAATGTGTCCCTATGCATTCTTGTAGTCTCTTCCAAAAATTTGACGTGAATCGTGGATCTCTATCAGACACAATTGATACTGGCACTCCATGCCTCGAAACGATCTCTTTAATGTACAATCTTGCCAACTGATCAAGATTGAATCTAATCTTTATTGGTAGAAAGTGTGCTGACTTCGTCAGTCTGTCCACTATCACCCAAGTCACATCACATCCTCTCTGAGTAGTTGGAAGACCCACCACAAAATCCATCGTGATGTGTTCCCACTTCCATTCTAGTATTTCCAATGATTGAAGTAATCCACTGGGTCTTTGATGTCTGGCTTTTACTCTTTGACATGTCAAGCATTTCGCTACGCATTCTGTAACATCCTTTTTTATATTCGGCCACCAAAAATGTCGGCGCAAATCTTGATATATTTTCGTACTTCCTGGATGAATTGAATATTTTGAGCTATAAGCTTTGGTCAAAATTTCTTCTTTTAGTTCTGGTGTTGCTGGAACTCAGATTCTTCCCTCAAACCATAGTGGTCCTTCGGTGTCGATCTTGTATTTTGCATCACTACTCTCAATCAGATTCTCTTTGATTTTCCCACACTCTTCATCTTATAGTTGAGCATTCTTCAATTTGTCCACTAACGTTGGACCAGCTTCTATCTGGAATAGTTGTTCGTCAGATTCTTTTAGAAATTTGATTTCCAACTCCAGTTTTGTTATTGCTAAAATGAGCTCCTCCTGAGTTGTTATCATCATCAACTTCTCCCGACCTTTCCTACTTAAAGCATCTGCCACTATATTTTCTTTGCCCGGATGATAAAAGATTTCACAATCATAATCTTTTATCAATTCCATCCACCTTCTTTGGCACATGTTCAAATCCTTCTGAGTGAAGATATACTTCAGACTTTTGTGGTCTGTGTAGATCTCACATTTCTCTCCATAAAGATAGTGCCTCCATATCTTCAGAGCAAATACAACTGTAGCCAATTCCAAATCATGAGTCGGATACCCTTTCTCATAGTCGTTCAGTTGTCTTGATGCATACGCAATAACTTTGCTGTTCTGCATAAGGACACAACCCAACCCAACCCTTTGTGTGAGGCATCACTATACACGACAAATTTTTTGTATTATCTGGTAATGTCAACACAGGTGCCACACTTAGCTTCTTCTTCAAATCTTGGAAACTCTCTTCACATTTCTCCGCCCACATGAATTTTATAGCTTTCCTTGTCAAATTTGTTAGCGGAGTGCCTATCTTAGAAAAATCTTAAATAAATCTTCTATAATAACCGGTCAGTCCCAAGAAACTCCTTACTTCCGACGGTGTTCTTGGTTGTTCCCAATTGATCACAGCTTCCACTTTTGATGGATCCACTGAAATCCCATCTTTGTCTATCACATGCCCCAAAAATTATACACGGTCGAGCCAAAATTCGCACTTAGAGAATTTCGCGTATATCTTTTCCTTCCTTAGTGTTTCCAATGTCAAACGTAAATGTTCCACGTGTTCTTCCTGAGTTTTGGAATACACCAGAATGTCATCAATAAATACCACTACAAACTTGTCTAAGAATGGTTTAAACACCCTGTTTATCAAATCCATGAACGCAACAGGTGCATTGGTTAAACCAAAAGACATCACCAGAAACTCGTAATGTCCATATCGAGTTCTGAATGTCGTTCGTGGTATATCATCCTTCCTCACCTTCAACTGGTGATACCCACTTCTCAAATCTATTTTCCAAAAATATTTAGCTCCCTTCAATTGATCGAACAAATCATCTATTCTTGGCAATGGGTATTTATTTTTAATAGTGACTT
This sequence comes from Panax notoginseng, assembly GCA_016801055.1. Taxonomy (NCBI): domain Eukaryota; kingdom Viridiplantae; phylum Streptophyta; class Magnoliopsida; order Apiales; family Araliaceae; genus Panax; species Panax notoginseng. The sequence goes on from CM029022.1 coordinate 139,252,418, forward strand.
TGTTTAACACCCTGTAATCAATGCAAAGACGCATTGACCCGTCCTTCTTCTTCACAAATAAAACTAGCGCTCCCCACGGCGATGCGCTTGGTTGAATATATTTCTTGTCCAGCAGCTCTTGCAAATGTACCATCAGTTCCTTCATTTCTATCGGAGCCATTCTGTATGGGGCCTTCGATATCGGTGCTGTTCCTGGCGCTAAGTCGATCACAAACTCAATTTCTCTGTCAGGCGGAAGTCCTGGCAAATCCTCTAGAAAGACGTCTTCGAATTCCCTCACTACTGGTATTTCATCCAGTTTTACATTCTTCTTCTGAGTATCGACTATGTAAGCTAAATAGCCCACACAGCCTTGACTCAAAAATTTCTTGGCCTGCATAATCGTCAGACATTTCATTTGTCTAGGCAACTTGCTACCATAAAATACTACATTTGACGGAGTCATAAGGTTTACACACTTCTTTTGGCAGTCAATTACCGCTCCATATTTGAACAACCAATCCATTCCCAAAATTACATCAAACTCCCCGAGTTTAATCGTAATTAAATCTACCAACAAGATATTATCCTTAATGTTCACCCTACTGTTCTTGTATACGAATCTAACATGGATTATTTTCTTATTCACAATTTCTATGTTCAAAGGAAAATTCAGTTCTTCTCTAGGCAACTCTAACCTCTTAGCAAATCCATCAGATATAAATGAGCAAGTAGCACCCGAATCAAATAATACATATGCATTAATATCATTGATTGGGATAATACCTGACACCACATCTTTTGATTGCACAACATCTTGCACAGTTATGTTGAAGGTTCTGGCTGTGGATTTGTTTGATGCTACAGGTCCTACAATGGCCCATGTACTTCCATTGTTACCTCCATTGCTTCTGGTTGTCACTCCCTCCTTCTTTTTAGGGCATTTACGAGCAAAGTGATCCTTGGATCCGCACATGAAGCACGTATTCTTCTTCGGTTGAGTGCAATTTGGGGCGATGTCCCTCCTGGCCACAATTAAAGCAAACTCGTTTCCCCATCAAGCATGCACCCTTGTGAAATTTCTCGCATATCGCACATGCTTCAAACTTTTTATTTTGCTGGTTACCCTGATGGTTTCCAGCACCCATGTTCCCATTCCACTTCCTCTTCAAGCTGTTGTTGCTGTTGTTGTTGTTGTTGTTTCCACTGCTAACACCTCCATTCTTTATCTCATTCTCATTCTTCTTCTTCTTTTGTTCCTGATTGAACTTTGTCACTGCCTCGCCTCCACCTTTAGCGAGTACTGCTTTCTCCATCACCGCTACGAATGTCTTCAATTAGAACAGGGAAACCCTACTGTACAACCAGGGCTTCAATCCCTGTTCAAACCTTTTCACCTTATGTTCGTCTGTGCTGACCTGATATGGCGTAAACCTCGCCAATTTGTTGAATTTTGCGGCATACTCAGATACCATCATCGATCCCTGCTTCAATTCCAAAAATTGAACCTCTAACTGATTCTTCGAACTCTCTGGGAAATAGGTCTCGAAGAACAACTCTTTGAACCTATCCCAGGTCATCACTCCTGGCCCTTCACGAGTTTTATTGGTCTGCCACCAATAACTAGCTTCTGCTTTCAACATGAAAGTTGCGAAAGCAGTCTTCTGATCATCCCCTACCCTAGCGACATCGAACACCTTTTCTATCTCCATAATCCAGGTCTGTGCTTCGACTGATTCATGGACCCACGGAATTCAGGTGGTCCAACCGCCTTAAACTCCTTAAACGTTGTGCCTTGGTTTTAAGGTTGATTCTGTAACGCTCCTGTTAGTAATGTCACTAGTTGTTGAACGGGATTACCATCAACATTGTCGTTATTGGTTCCTTCCGTGGTTCTCTGTCGTGGTGGTTGACGTCTGGGAGGCATTTTATGTTAAAACAAAACATCTATTAGACTATTACTCAGCTTCTTTAAGTATTTTCTAATTAACTTGTCTCCATAACAGAAATAACCACATAACACATAACACTTTGAATAAAGTAAAAACTTTTATTTATTCATCATTACTTCGAAAAAACATAAAAATAATAGCATCACTGCTATTTACATTCCTTTCATGAACTACAAAAGTTTTAGGACAACATCATAATCATATCCCATAGGTTGCATAACACTTGGGTTTTACAATTTATTTAACCTTTCACTCATCGTACAACAGCTACGATGTTCTATTAAGATACTTCTTAGCCCTATCACGTTCTTCCTCCATGACTCGAAACATTGTTCTGCGATCTAACATGAATGATGGCAGCGTCTCAAACTGAATCGGATATCCCATGACCTGATTTTAGTATTTCTATACTATGAATAATTATGTTATTAAAGACTAATTTGTGTTTTAACTTGGTTATGTGATTAAAAATTCAATTTTAAATGATGAACGTACTTAGTTATGTTTGTAAAGTGGTAATGGCTAACTATGTCATGATGACATATGTTTATAGGATATTGTGATTCGTATTGATTTGGTTTAATCAACGTGCAAGGCAAGTTCTTTAACTCTATTTTTACAATTGAGCAAGTTTTCTAATCTATTATCTTGTTAATTCAAGTATTGTTTTCAATTCGATTACAATATAATGATATAAGTTATTTTGGAGCAAGTTATTCTTGTATTTAACTTGTGGTTTGGCATGCACAACTATATATACTAATGTCGAACATTTCTATCGTTCAAATTGCTATGCATGCTTAGTATTCAATTCTAATTAACCTCGACTTAGTATTGTTCAAGCAAGGTATGCTATAGTTATTCAAATTGTATGCTATAGTATTGTTCAATTCTTAACTTTCCCGTAATTTGCTCAATACGAATTTCTCGTATCACATTATTTATAACTCCTCGTGAGTTTATCTCGTACTATATCATAGTAAATTATCTTTGTAGCATCAAGCTATAATTATTCAAATATTACAGGCCATCTTTCTTTTATAACTTAAACAGATCACGTCGCGATCTTATTCTATAATCATCTCCCTTAAAATTCTTTTTCTTCACTCATGATCGTTTTGTTTTACGATCCTCTTTCTTTCCTTTTTTATCATTTACGACATTATTTGTTATTTTGGCTATTGCCATTTCTTATATTTATATCTCTTCAAGATTCTTCTTTGAATTTTCTTATTTATATAACAATTCTTCCTTTAAGAAATTCTAATTTCATTTACATAGCTCAACATTTCATTTGAGTTCCACATTTTCATCATACGTATCTATTTTCTATACTTGGTACACATCGAGTCTCTAAAAGTTTCAATATGGTACGCTAAGTGGTTTCCCATAAATAACCAACAAACTAGGTTCCGAGTTGCTAGTTCGTATATACCTCCGCTCTATGAAGGAATCGCTTAGCCCAGATATCATTGTCGACGTCGGGATTTTTAATTGTCCCTTTTCGTTACTTGTCCTCTGGTGTTCTCATTTTAGGTGAGATTTGTTTGAAAAAACAAGTGAAAAAGGTCCGACATGTATAATGTCGACGATTGACTGTTAAGAGTCGCCAATTGGTTTTTTAAATGGTTGTACCAACACAACCGAGAAAAGGTTTGTACATTGACCTAGTGATGTGACACTGCTAAACGGGTCGGTGAAACCGAGATTCATTAGGGTCCGAGAACTTGGTTATGCGGGGGAAGGTCTTAGGCACCCCTCGACATCCGTGTTACCACGGTGACCGCCTCTTTTCAAGAAACTGTTATCTGAATGTGTGTGTGTGTGGGTCAATGTGCTGTTATTTGAAAGTAGTGTGAGGCCTCGTTCGCACCTATATACACATGGTTTGAATTTATGTAAAAATTCAATTTTAGCAAGATATGGAAGTGATGTTTTATAAAAGTGGTTTTTCAAACCCTGATGCTAAATAGTATTTGAGACCTTTTACACTCCCATTTTATTCCGTATTCAGCTGGATTGATTTTATTTGACAGATGCGAGGCATCCGTAAGAAAATAATGTACAAAAAGTTGTTAAATCCCTCGTGGGTATGTAAACCATCTGAGGAAATCCAAACATCACAGAATAATTTACAAGTTGCTTACAGCTGGAAATGTCCATCACGGGAACCGAATCTAGATCCAATGGGATGAATCTGTGATCACATGATTCCTAGGCTCACATGACGCCGTAATTGATATAAACGCAGTAAGCAGGTATATAAATATAAAAGCTATAAATATATATATATATATATATACACACACACACACACACACAGACATGATCACCAACCACGAAGTACCTCCATGGGGGATCAGAAATGTAAATAAAGCTGTAAAAGCTATCAACCGCCACGGAGGAAATTCCAGGCGGGACGAAATGTACAGAAAGCTGTAAAAACGGTCAACCACCACGAAGTAAACTCCAGTTGGGACGAAATGTACAGAAAGCTGTAAGAACGGTCAACCACCACGAAGTAAACTCCAGGTGAGACGAAATGTAAATATATATATATATATATATATATATATATATATATATATATATATATATATATATATATAAGCATATAAACGCACCAGATATAAAATCCAGGCTCATCGAACAGAGTTCACCCACAGTTAATATATATAAGTATATATATATATATTAAAGCACGTAAATGCTCCGGATGTAAAATCCAGGCTCATCGAACAGAGTTCGACCACAGAGAATATATATAAGTATATATATATATATATATATATATATATATATATATATATATATATATATATATATATATATATATATATAGGAAAGCAAATAAACGCTCCAGACCGAAGTCTAGGCTCATCGAACAGAGTTCGACACGCAGTTCATATATATAAATATATATATATAGGAAAGCAAATAAACGCTCCAGACCGAAGTCTAGGCTCAATCGAGGCATAACTCGATAATGTTAGTCAATATATATATGTATATATATATATATATATATATATATATATATATATAGACTGAAATGAAACCACGGACCGAAGTCCGGGCAAAAGCCAGCAATACGACTCTCAACGTGTAGAAGGGTGTGTGCAAAAATGAAGAGAAAGACTCTAAAGTGTGTGAGAAGGCTTACAGTGGGCTGCCAAAGAAGACTTTTATATCTTTAGAGTGAGTAAACACATAATTTTATAGGTACAAAAGGGCTATATATGAGCTCACAGGTGTTTAAAAGGGGAAAGTACACTGCCTGTGATGAGTGCAGAGCAAATTGGGTAGAGCTTCCTCGCCGTTTTCTCTTACAAAATGGCCACCCCAAGCCCTCTATTTATAGAGGGTGGAGCCACAAGTGTACCTGCGGCTGAGCCGTAGGTGTACCAGAGGCAACCCGGGTGGGCCCGGGTTTTTCGACTCGGGTCGTCTCGAAGTACGTGCACTCAGGCACTATAATGTCTACTCAAACTTTTAGAAGTGCAATCCGGGCATCCGTTTGAGGTATACAGGACCTATTTCGGACCGTCGTTATCGAGAGTTGTATGATGGCATGGGATTAGAGTTTGTACGAGGTTATTAAAGATGGGACGGTGCCCTCCGGTCTTCAAGCTTCAACTTTCATCCGTTACCCCGCACAATAGTCACTCGGGATTGATTAGTCTTGTGGGACATTGTTGCGTAGATATGTTGAGACGACATGGCGTGACATCGTGTTGGTCAGATGACGATGTTGCCTCTCACCGGTGTTATCGCCGGATTGGGCTGATAAAGTAGACGTTACTCCGCTTCGCTGAGATTGGACTGCTGCAATTTGTTGAAGGTCCTCATTGTCATCTTTGAGGTATGTCTGTCTTCCCAATGTTATCGCCGGGCTGGTACAGTGGATCTCGTTGTGAGCGTCGAGATTGAAGCTGGTCGCACTTGTAACAAGCATTTCTGGGGTTATCACCGAAATTGCATTCCTTGGGGTTATCAGCAAGAATGGTGGCTATTCCCATGGTTAGAACTGAGACTGGATACCTTGGGATTATCTCTGAGATTAATCGGTCTTCTCCGGTGTATGTTTCGGTATTGTATCTGCATGCCTCGGGGTTATCTCTGAGATTGGAATTGTTACTCCCAGATTGCGATCTGGGGTTGATGCTGAACTTTCGGTAGTATCCGACATGGATATGGATCGTCTTTCAGGGTTCCCTCTTAAAAGACGAATCTGCTCTCCTGCAATGTTAGTGACATGTGTACAGAAAATTTCGAGTGTCTACAGATGCCCCTCTTTATCATACTCATGCATGGCGATGCATGGGTAGGTTAAAGAATCCTAGACACTTGAAATACAACAAGATAAACATGATACTATGGATATCAACATGATGCAAATGTATGATGCATGTGTACGGGGTTGTGGCCCAACACGCTGGGGATGATTGCTGGCTCCCTGTTGCTTCAACTGGGGATTGGCAACGATGACCAGATTTGATGTGTTATCTGAATCTGGTAGGATGTTGATGTTGGAGTTATCATCAACTTCATGGATAATGACTTGATCATGCAGATGTACCTCTTTTGTGTAAGAGATCTCTGGGGATAAAGCTTGATCTATTTGAGGATGTGTATAACATATTACATCATCTATCCTCTTTGATGACATTGACCTCTCCTAGTTAGTATCGCCAGAATATGCCAAGATTCTGTTGGGTTTACTGCCAACATCAAATGCTGTCAGGGATGCCTGACCTTCGTTGACGTGTACTTCACAAACATGTGAATCAATGGCTGAAAAATCCTGTAGGATATACTGTCAAGGCTGCTTGACCTCTACTGTCGTGTAGATCACCGGAACATTACGTTGTGACCCCCACCGGGGATCTGAGCGGTCGGGTGTGAAAACCTAGAATAGCTCCAGAGCTCTGATAGGTTTGAATCGCTATCGGCTACAATAATGTCAAGGCTGCTTGACCTTCGTTGATTTGTGTGTCAACGGATGAGCATGCGTTGTAACCTCAGCTGGGGATTCCACGTTGTAACCCCCGTCGGGGATTTTACGTTCCGTCGGGGATTGCTTGTGTGAAATGATTGGGGTGACAACCTTACGCTGACAGCATCAGACCTCTGTACGGTATTGTCGAATGTGGTATGCAAAGACTTGACTCATCGATATAGTAAACCCTGTGTTCGGTCGAATACCAATTGGTGAAAAGAAAGCCACAGTTGGATCCAGGAAAACCAAGGTTTCAGGCTATTCTGCTCAATCGCGTAGCGTTTTTATCCCGAGTTTGGCCTTTTCAGCTTGTAAGAACTCCTTTACAACTCAAACTGGACCGCGCCGGAGTGATGGTACCCACATGGGAGTGTCGTAGGTGCACCTGCTACAGCCGCAGATGGGCCTGCGGCCAACCGTGGATGATAAATTCCAGCAGGTTGGTCTCACAAGTCACTTTCAACTTGTTGCGCGAAGGAAAATACGTGAGCCATCTTTAGATCTGCTGAGTTCGGGCTGCTTTCTGCAAATTTTGTCACCGTATGAGTGTTCTACACTATCCTGATAACATATGCCTATATTTTCTCTCATTTCTGTCTGTTGGATCTTGAGTTATCGCATGAGATGCATCTAAACACATAGTAGTGATTATGTATGCACAAATGACTAGATAAAAAATATTCAACATAGTAAATGTTAGTATTAAACCATGCTGAACATAATGATGTGAAAAAATTTAACTTTGGAGACAGTCAAATTGACACCTTTTTCTGCTATTTTTTGTCCTATTTGAGGTCCAATGAGCATAAGGTAGCAAGGCAAAGTACTCCTAGTATTGAGGTTGGCTTGATGCATGATGATTTTAATTTTTAAAGCATATATTATGTATATGACTTTAGAACAGGTGTGCTACTGAATGGCCACCTAGACATGCCTTGTATGCATGTGGATAGTCCTATTTTCAGAGAGGACTATGGCAATTTTTTTTCAAATGTAGGCATTGGGTAGTGATGCATTTTAACTCTATTATATATGTTAAAGTAAATGCATGCATGCATATAGTCATAAAATGCAAAGCTCCAGGTAAGGAAATACCACACCCTTTCTGAGGTGATTTGGAGACTTGTTGTCCAGATACTATGGATCCGGATCAGCTGAGCAGTTCCTATAGGACCACTTCTGGTGTACGACGGAGGGTTTCTGAAGTACCTCGTCCCTGTTCTGTCAGACAGCCTCGATGATTGGTAGAGGCCGTGATACGTCCTGTCCAGGTAGATGTTCCCGACGTTGAGGACGAGGAGGCGGATATTCCGATAGAGGATCTAGCTCCTGCTGCACATGTCTCTCGCAGGGAGCTTCCGAGCATTTAGGTGGTGAACCCAGAATTGCTGGGTGATTTGGGCAGACATCCATCGATGTATTTGCATGCTAACGAGGTATGGCGTTAGATTTTGATCTTCCTTATTTCCTATTGATGAGGATTAAAGGGTTTTGATGTTGATCTGCATTTCATACAGGTTCCTGGTTTTACACAGTCTCGAGGGAACTGGTTTAGCATTCACTCCATATATCAGGCGCTTCATCCTGACTATAGAGTTGTAGTGCATGAGTGGGGATTTGGGGCATTTTTCTCCATCCTTCCCCGTCGTTGTCCCTGGGGTTACCTCAGGGCATTGTTTGAGCGATGGTTTCATCAGACTTAGTCACTCCATCTGCTAGATTACGAGGTGATGATGACGTCTATGGATTGACGATTTATCACAAGTATGGAGTTTGGAGGGGAGCCAGTGCCTTGCATGGCAAATATTACCCCTACTGCCGTTAGATCCTTATTAGGAGTTCCGACGGTGACGCTTAAAGGCAGGACTGTTCGTTCAGGTCCTTTGAGCGTAGATGCTATGAGCAGGCTATTGAGTGAGCCTATGCCTGATGATGTTAGAATCAAGGATCGCGTTCTGCAGCGATTGTTCCTGATGATCATTAGAGGCTGCTTCATAGCAGATAACTCTTCTACGGTATCTTTCGCTTTGATCAGCGCTACACGTGATGTGGACCATATTGGAGAGTATGATTGGGGCTCCTACACCTTTTGCCAATTTCCTCTAGGGCATGCGTATGCGCTCACAGGGTTTGACCGAGGCTTGGCTAGGATTTTACCCATTTCTGCTGGTGAGTATTTCTCTTGTCATTTACCATGTATAGGTTATGAGTGTTAACTGATAGTAGATGTTTGCCTTTGTGTTGACAGTTTTGGGCCTACAAAAGGATTCCATGCTTGGATCCCGTGAGTGTGTTAGGTTTAAACACCTATCCACGAGGACGACGATGGCATCATTCGATCCTGCCAGAGGTCCCTATAGCTGAGGGATTCACTCATTGCCGTATGCAGCTGGAGTTGCTGACGGCCGACACCATCACATGGCTTCCCTATTCCGGGGAACACCTGACTGTGGGTTTTGAGAATGGATACCCGACTGAAGTTGAGTATGTGATTTCCACCAGGAGAGTTCCTCTCTTCACTGATGGAGGCTGGGAGCTCAATTTAGGAGAGCGTGCTATTAGGAGCACCACAGGGGAGATTCGTATACCGATCTTGCCTCCTGCCAGGCGTTATTGGCCTGTATCGCAGTCACCCGTCATTGATATCCCATTGTTAGGGGTTGACGATTTTGCATTGTCAGAGGGTCCATGTATTCAAGAGACGTTCCATCGGTGTTCCATCGGTGGTGGTCCCCTCGCACTATTGGAGCTCAGTCCCGCGCCACACGGTTTATGGGGGATATAGTTCCAGGATCCTTGATGATGACGGATTGGATAGCTTGTATCCGAGATTCGACTCATATGACCCAGATTGATAGTTTGACCCGGCAGTTGGACCAGGCACATATTTTTATCCGACATTTGGGCAGAGACCCGACAGAGGCGGCTTCATTTGATCCTTTCAGCTCAGGCGCTGGCCCCTCAGGTGACCCATTCGGTTTTGCCAGCGCAGATCCTCTTTTATATAGGCCTGACATCCCTGTTGATAGAGATCCAGTGACTTAGGAGGAGTTACATCAGGTGGACAGGATTGATGATGTGGACATCAACACCATTGTCTTCTTCTGATGTATATTCTCGTTATATCTTTTGATAGGCCTCTGTTAGATATTGGGTGGTTGTGCCCCATTCTCGCTATATCTTTTGATAGGCCTCTGTTAGATATTGGGTGGCTGTGCCCCATTTCCCTGTATTTGTAACTGTACAGAGATGACGTATTAGATGATGATATACTTAGGAATGTATGCACTATTTTTTTCATTCCCTATACCATATGGCCATCTATTATCTGTTATGCATGTATCATGTTATGCATATATATGTATGTCCAGAGATATTTGGTATTGACCCCTGGATGGTCTTATGACACGGCCCGCACAGATGTCTTCTTCGACAGTTAGCCGCATAGATCATACCCCACCGTCAGTGGTGGCATCGGGTATGAGATTGTGGTATGATAGCATGTCACCACCAGACAGGGTGACTGTAGATCATTTATTATAGCATACCATGACATTTTTGACTTTTTAGGTTCCCGCAGTATTTGTGGACGGGATGATAGAGCATTGGCTACCGGATAGGCAGGTATTCCGATTCGGCACCCATGAGTTGACTCCTACTCTGGAGGAGTATGCACGTTTAATGATGCTGCCTCTAGACAGACCTTGCGTGCATCTGGCTTTGGGAGACATGAGTAGACGATTCATGACTCTCACAGGATTGAGGCACAGAGTGGTACAGGATGAGTTGACATCTGGCCATGTGATATCCCAGCATTTTCTGTACGACAGATTTGGCTCGGAGGATAGCTATTCATGATATTCCGGGGATTTCACCACACTAGAGGCTCATTGGCGCTTGGCCAGAGTTGACGTACTGATGCTATGTGTACTATCATATGTGTATATGCCGCGGTATATGGATGAGATAGATATAGGCATTATCATGGCCGTGAGAGCTCTCAGGGAGGGTCGTACCATTGTACCTATCATTATAGCAAAGACCCTATGGTCGACATCATATTGTTGCACGTATTCTATAGGAGTGTTCACTGGGAGTTCAGTCATGCTATACGTGTGGTTCATGTCACACTTGAGACCGATTGGCACTTTTAGACGGCATGGGTACTGCTTCACCCATAATGTAGCTATGTCATACTCTTTTCAGCCATCAGAGTGTATAGATGCTCTGTCCTAGTCCACATTCCTGGCAGATATCAGAGATCCATTCAGCATATTGCCGTGTTCAGGGCTTAGCTCACCATACAGCTTCATTACTCATACTCCGGGCATGGACTATCTCCCTCTGACTGGTTTGAGGGGAGTGACCACTTATCACTCATTGGCCGTGATGTCGCAGTTCGACTAGTTCCAGGATTTTTATCCTTTTGAGGGGGCGACAGGTCAGCGTTCAGCTTCTCGGTATCTCTCAGCAGAGGACCGATCTCGGGTATACGCCTGCTTGGATCGGCGCGAGATAGCTACTTTTTCTGTCAGTCATCCTAGTTATTTCGTAGATTATTCTGCGTGGATGGAGACAGAGATTTTATTGGCTGTAGCAGTATTTGCAGTACCGGAGAGTGAGTTAGATGATGTAGAGCACATGGAGGACATTGATACCTACATCGAGGAGGAGCCTACTGCTGGGCTGCCAGCATTTCTTCTGAATTCTCCTAGTACCAGTACTGTTGTGATTCAACACTCGGCACAGTACTTAGAGCAGAGCCTTCATCTAATGACCTTTGAGAGAGATCAGATTTGATCTATGATGTCGACTGCTCTTGATGGGAGGGAGACCTCTCTATTGGAGAGAGACGAGGCCTTGGCTCGCAGAGATGCCGCCGTCGTTGAGCGGGATGAGGCTATATCAGCCAGAGATGCAGTGATAGTTGAGCGGGATATTGCCATATCTGCCCGAGATGTAGCCGTCACAGATAGTACTGCCGTGAGGTCCCTTACCACTGGCATGATTGCAGAGATGAGCACATATATTAATGATCATATGGTCACCATGCAGATGGCTACAGATCTGTTGAGTCGTATGGATATTCTCATACAGGAGACCAAAACTTTACCTCCATCTTCTGAGAGGGATGCCATGTTGGGCTTGTTAGCTCGCATATACCCTGACTTGTAGATAATCTTGTATTTTCCTGCACAGACTAGCTTAGCCATTGTGTTATGTACAGTTTACATTGTGTATATCAAACAACATTATATATAATAGGAAAATATATTTTTGATCACTTCCCTTTTAGATATGCCTTGCGGTTTGCTTGATATTTTGCCTGCTACTTCAGGGCTTGTGATCGTGATGTATTCTGAATTCCTTCTCGGTGAATCGACATTGAGTTGTATCTGGATAGTTCAAAATGAATCATCGATCTATTTGTATCCCTACCATCTCTTGGTGTCTTGGGACTGGTTTCTGTATGGAAATGATGAGAGGAGTGTGGCTTTCCTCTCTGAGATTTACCGCACCACAGATGGTCGCCAAGACTTCTATTTAGGAGAAGCCTAGTTAATTACATCTCTTATTAATTGGTGTTGCTCTTTGAGGTACAACTGCCGCTTAGATGGTCGCCGAATCTCCTATTTGGGAGGAGTTCAGGTAATTCCATCCCTTTGGTCTGAAGCTGAATGAAACGTAGTGGATTGAAGGATGATCCCAGTACTAACTGACAAGGGTTTGTGTTTTGGTAGGGTGTGAGACCGCACCATAAATGGCTGCCTATGTACTCCTATTGAAGAGGAGATCAGGTCTGCGTAGTTCGAACCTGGTGTAAGAGGTTCAACGCTGTATGTGGCAGGAATGGTGTGGGAATGTTTTTGTTGTTTTTGTTTTATTACGACCGGGCCATATGAAATGGTTGCCTATGTACTCCTATTGAAGAGGAGATCAGGTCGACGTAGTTTGCCTCTCAGGGCGAGATGAAAAGCGTAATTCCATGTGCAGGTCAGAGTGCGGGGAGGAGAGAGTTTAATCCTAGGTTGAGGATAAACTGCAGGTGAAAAGTTTGATCCCATATATGGGTAGCCAAACTGTATACGCAAGAGGTTCAATCCACGGTGGGATGACCTAAGTTATAGTAATACAAAGGAGAAAGCCAGGCTACTGGCTTGAAAGGTATGTTTTCCTGAGGGGCAAAGTGTAGAAAAGTTGTTTGTGGTAAAGGTTTAAAGAACCGGAATGACTGGTGACCTGATGGTTTACAACCAGGATGTTTACTTGATGGTAACTTCAGACATAGTACCGTTTCATAGCTTCTGAGTTGATGAGTTGCGAAAATTCATCGTCGTCTATTACTTGCAATCTGAGAGCGCCTCCTGTCAATACTTCCTTGACAATAAACGTGCCCTCCCAGTTAGGAGCGAATTTTCCCTTAGACTAGTCTTGGTTGTCCAGTATTTTCTTCAAAACCAAGTCATGTTGTCTAAATTGCCATAGTCGGACTTTTTTGTTATAGGATCGGGCGATCCTTTGCTGATATAACTGACCATGGAAGATAGCAGCGGTTCGCCTTTTGTCTATTAGAGACAATTGGTGATACCTATCTTGTACCCATTGGTCTTCATCCAACTGAGCGTCAATCAATACTCTGAGGGATTCCATCTCAACTTCTTTGGGGAGCACTGCTTCCATCCCATAGGTTAAGGCGTAGGGGGTTGCCCTAGTGGAATTGTGCATTGAGGTTCTGTAGGCTAACAGAGTCAGAGGCAATTGGTCAGGCCAATTTTTGTGATTAGTGGACATCTTTTGCATAATCTTCTTGATGTTCTTGTTAGCCGCTTCAACAACACCATTCATCTTCAGACGATAAATGACTGAGTTGAGATGTTTGATGTGAAATTTACTGCATAATTCCCCCATCATTTTGTTGTTAAGGTTCTTGGCATTGTCGGACACAATCACCTCTGGTTGTCCATATCGACAAATGATATTATTTCTGATGAAAGCAATGATGAATTTTTTAGTAACCCTGGGGAAAGAGGCTGCTTCTACCCACTTGGTGAAGTAGTCGATCATGGTGAAGATAAATCAATGACCATTACTGGCTTTAGGCTCAATGGGCCCGATAACGTCCATTCCCCACATTGAGAAGGGCCAAGGTGAACTCATATTGTGAAGTTCCTGTGGAGGGGTGTGTATAGCATTCCCATGAATCTGGCACTGATAGCATCTCCTGACACGGTCATTGCAATCAGCTTTGAGAGATAGCCAATAATGTCCCGTCCTGAGGACTTTCTTAACAAGGAGGGGCCACTCATGTGGGGGGCCACAGACTCCGCCATTGATTTCATCCATAAGCCTTTGGGCTTGATCTTTGTCTAAACATCTGAGGAGACCTAATCTTGCATCTCTTTTGTGGAGTGTATCTCCACTCGGTTAGAATTTCATAGCCAGTCGGTGGATCCGCCTTTGTTCAGTCGGGCTCGCCTTAGCGGGTGTAGATCCATCTCGCAGATATTCCTTGATATGCTGATACCAAGGATGTTGGATGGGAGGTAGCTCATCTGATACTTCTCCAACGTAATTCCCATAGGCTGGGGCCTTGTGCAGGGAAATTGTGACACTTTGCAAGTGTTCCTTGTCTGATATGCGAATCAAGGAGGCCAAAGTTGCTAATGCGTTTGCGAAATCATTCCTATTACGAGGAATGTGTAGAAAGGATATTTCTTCGAATCCCAAAGCCATCTTTAAGACCTGCCGATGGTAAGGCAGCAAATGTAGTTCCTTGGTTTGATAAATTCTGGTGGATTGTTTGATTACCAACTCCGAATCTCCAAGGACAGTTAATCGCCTGATGCCCATTGAATATGCAAGTTTTAGCCCTATAAGACAGCCTTCATACTCAGCCGTATTGTTGGTGTTGACAAACTGTAATTTGACGGCGACGGGATACTGCTCCCCCGTATCAAATAATAGAACTGCTCCAGCTCCAGAACCTTCCATATTAACAGCTCCATCGAAATACATCTTCCACGTTTAGCGTGTATCGTACTGATGGTGTTGCTGAATTATCATTACTCCTTCATCGGGGAAATACGTCTCCAAGGGTTTGAAATCCCCTGATGGTGCGGTGGCCAGTTGATCCGCAATTCCTTGACCTTTGATGGACTTTTGAGTCACATATACGATGTCAAATTGTTGTAGGATCAACTGCCATCTGGACAGTCTACAATTCAGTATGGGTTTACTGAACACGTACTTGAGAGGATCCACGCGGGATATGAGATGGGTTGTGTGACCATAGAGATAATGCGGTAACCTTATGGCAGCCCATGCTAAAGCACAACACGTCTTTTCGATCAGAGTGTACTTGTGTTCACTGCTGCTGAATCTTTTGCTGAGGTAATAGATAGCTCGTTTTAGGCCTCTATCGTCCTTCTGTCCCAACATGCAGCCCATGGAATTGTCACTTACGGACAGATACATAAATAGGGAAACATCATCCATGGGTGGTACCAAGATGAGAGCTTTGATTAGCTATTTCTTGATTGTAAGGAAGGCATTCTGGCACTCCTCATTCCTTTACATGGAGGAGTTCTTCCTTAACAACTTGAAGATTGGCTCACAGGTTGCTATGAGTTGGGAAATAAATCTGCTAATGAAGTTGATTCTTCCCAAAAATCCCCGTATTTCCTTTTCTGTCTGAGGAATGGACATTTCAGTGATGGCTTAGATTTTGGCAGGATCCAACTCTATCCCTTTGTGATCGACTAGAAATCCTAGCAACTTACCTGATTTAACGCCAAAGGCGCATTTAACGGGATTCAACTTCAAGTTGTACTTACGCAACCTGTTGAACAATTTCCTGAGATGGTCTATATGGTCATCCTCATTCCGGGATTTGACAATAATGTCATCCACATAGATCTCAATCTCTTTATGCATCAAGTCATGGAAAAGAGCCATCATAGCTCGTTGATAGGTAGCTCCAGCATTGATGAGGCCGAATGACAACCGTCTATAGCAAAAAGTTCCCCAAGGAGTGAAGAAAGCAGTTTTTTCACGATCTTCCTCAGCAACCATGATCTGATGATACCCCGCAAAGCAATCTGCAAAGGAGTACATGTCGTATTGCGTAGTATTATCAATGAGAATGTGGATAAATAGCATGGGAAAGCTATCCTTTAAGCAAGCTTTGTTCAAGTCCCGGTAGTCCATGCAAACTCTCACCTTTCCTCTAGGTTTAAGTATGGGCACGATGTTGGATATCCACTCAGGATATGTAGACACCATTATGATGCCGGCTTGAAATTGTTTCACAATTCCTTCTTTAACCTTTAAACTCCATTCAGGTTTCAATCGTTTGAGCTTTTGCGTAATTGGCTTGAATTCCTCTTTGATGGGAATGCGATGAAGGACAATGTCAGTGGACAAACCCACCATTTCTTCATGAGACCATGCAAACACATCCTGGAACTGGGTTAGTAGCGTTACCATGTCATTCCGTTGCTTTGGGGTAAGGTCTGAACCAATCTGGATTAACTTAGGGTTTTCTAAGGTTCCGAGATTGAAAGGAGTAGTTTGATCAAGGTTGGGTTTAGGTTTGTCTTTGACCCATTCTTGAATTTCTTGAGGCACCTCAATGTCATACGGTATATCCACCAAGACTGAATTCATCTCTACATCAAAGGCACAATCCTTGTGGAGAAGCGTCACCGTATCAGCAAGCACATGCACATCTAAATTCAGAGTCCTAAAACAAAATATGCTTTCACTTAGTATATATGAAATGTGTTGATCATACACAGTGTTAGCATATACTGGCAAAATAAACAGCTAATATTGTATAGAAAAGTAAGCAGTTATTAAATCTACAGGACAGAAAGAGTTTCAGCCCGCTTTACCCTTGACGACCAATGCAAGGAATGTTATTCTAATTAGCAAGAGCAAATTTCGGGTGAACCGCAGTGATAGAGGGATTATCATCATCTTCCCTATCCCGAATGATAGCCATTACGTCTGGACAATCATCGTCTGGGGTATATCTGTTGGTATGCTCATCATGAATGATGATGCGTATGTCGGACATCATCCTAATGACGTCTTGCTTGATTCTTCGTTCCTATTCCTCCACTGCGGGATCTGGAACAAAGAATTCTTTCTCCTTCACCGGTACTGGCTTGGGAAATAACATTGCCATTATATTGGCTGGCACCTTTACGGGAGGTTGTGCAGACTCGGAGCTTGAAGGCGAAGCTAAACGTCGCATGTTTGAAGCTGCAGGAATCTGCTGATGCTTATGAGGATTCCTGTGACTAGAGCTGGCAGAATAGCCTAGTCCAGCTGTCCCAATTTGCTGGGTTAAGCGAATAGGGTATTTGCCACTTTCAAAGGATTGTTGACTCCCTTGAGTTGAATTACTGGCATGACAAGTGATTTGTTAACCCCATCACTTTCAGTGGATATGACTGCTACTACACTCTTCCACTTAGTAGGACACGAATCCTCACTTGCCCGTAACACAGTGTCGTTATCTGCCATACGCAGTACGCCACTGTCGATTAAATTTTGAATAAGGTGGCGGAGTGCCCAACATTCTTCTGTGCTGTGACTGCGAGATTGAGAATGATATTGACATATTCTCTCAGAGTTGTATCGTCCCGAACGGGGATTGATTGGAGGTAGAAGGTAACTAATCCTTCCTTCATTGATTAACATATGAAGGATTTCCTCTATAGGTTGGCCCAAATATGTGAATTCCCTTTTGTTGGCAAAATCCCAACGGGCCTTAGCATTCGCTCTCTTCGTTACTTTGTCTTCCAGCATTTCATTTTCTAAAAGTGAAGAGGGAATATTCATGACAATAGGGAGGAGACTGGCATGCTCCTGGCTGATTAGCTGACGAGTCACTTGATGCTGATAAGTCACCAGTTCCGCCAATTGCTCAATTTGTTTACAAAGAGCTTTCATCTTTCGTTCCATTGTGAATTGGAACTTGGTATAATCCCATCTGTCATCACCATCTTTGGGGGTTTGGGAGGATTCACAGCTAAAATTGGAACTCTGTCCACTGCTCCAATTAATCATGTTGACCTCTTCTTCCTTGTGTTGAGAAAGAGGGTTGTCTTGAACGTGAGGTTGATCGGGTTTGGTGACCACGATTTCCCCGTTGTCTATCAGGTCTTAGATTTTATGTTTCAAGGCCCAACAATCCTGAGTATTATATCCAGGTGCCCCGACATGATAAACACATTTTCGAGCAGCATTAAAACCCCGACCATTAGGGCTGGCTGGTGGAAGAAGATGCGTGATTTTCTTCTGTGTTGTTAGAAGATTGAGAATGTTCTCGAGGGTGTCCCCTAAGGGTGTGAATACTCGAGGTCATTTGACTTCTCCACCTTTTGGTACTGGAGGGTTTGAAGACTGTGCTTGAAAGGGAGTGTAATTTCTCCTCTGGATAGGCATGTTCTGATTGCTTTTTTGACCCTGTAGTATCAGGAAAACATCCTATTCTTTCTTTTTATGGACCCTCCGGGGGTTGTTCCCATAATTTCCAGATTGGATGTGATCAGCAACCACTTTTAGTGCAGCTAGGTCTTGAATCTTTCTGGATTTCAATCCCATTTCAGCCATCTCCCCATGTTTAACCATTTTAGAAAATGGTTTGCCGATGCTGGCTAAAACTCTTTCATAGAAAGGTGCTTCTTGTATGTCTATGAAAGTCATGACTATCTCTAATTCTATCATGGAAGGACTAACTTGGGCAGCCAGACGTCTCCACCTCTGAGCATACTCTCTGAAAGACTCATTAGACTGTTTCTTGATCTTGTTAATTTGATACCGATCAGGAGCCATTTGAGATTGAAAGTTGTATTGGGTGAGGAAAGCGTGTGGTAGCTCTTCCCAACTATGGATCTTTGAATTGTCTAATCTTGTGTACCACGAACGAGCTTTTCCAGTTAGACCTTTTTGGAACAGTTGCATTCTGAGTTTTTCATCCTCTACATAAGATCCAAGTTCTCCAATAAACACCTTTAGATGTGTGTAAGGATCTCCTAACTCGTTATATTTTTCAAAGTCAGGAGTCTTAAACTTTTCCGGATAATGAATACCAGGGAAAATACACAAATCAACATATGAAACACTCCCGTGTGTTCCAATTCATTTGATAGTGCGAAAAGTCTCTTCCATTTGGAGGACTTTCTTTTTGATGTCACTATTGTCTGGGTCTCCAGTGGGATGGGTAGCATCATGAGTTTTGTTGGTCGGATCCAACTGTAGTTCAGGTATTGTAACGACCTGGGTTCCTCCTTGTGTGGAGGATTCAACATGTACGGGTATTTTCTGACCTTGCGTAGACTGGTGTAATTCTTTTAGTAGAACAACCAAATATGTAATCTGTTTACTTAATTCGTCGAATTCTTTACGAGAAACTGGATTAAGTTCAGTCTGGTCGGATGACGACATGATTGACTGTAGGGCTGTTGCCTTTTTGGACTTTGAACGAGTGATAGGTCCGATTGATTCCCTGCAAAAGACTTGCATAGTTTAGTCTTTAGGGTGGATAATAACATGCGATGCGATGTGTCCAGTTTAGGAATTTTATCCTGCAAAACAGATGTCAGCTGTTTATAGCATGTATGTGTACACATTTCTTCATATTTCTCATTACATGGAGATAGATATGGAAGATAATTACAAGTATTTAAAATGATAGTATGAAGAGACTTTCCTCCGTTTTGGGTTTATCAGAGGCTGACCTATCTTAGGTTACTCTCGCGGCTTTTTGGCATGAAGGTTCCCAAATCATCGCAATCTACTTGACGGGAAGTTAATCCGGTCTTTCAACTGGAGCGAATTTGGGTGGTGCCTTTCCTGAGCCTCAGAGAATTAGTCTTCTCACGAGTCCAGTAATCAAACACCGACGTGATAGCTTCTTGTGGAGGGACCACACAACATACATTCACATACATCGCATCTCACCGTATGATATGATGACATGTGCGAAGCACTAATATCACAAGCAGTTATGGTGCGAAGCACTAATATCACAAGCAGTTTATAGTGCGAAGCACTAAGATCACAGGCAGCTTATAGTGCGAAGCACTACGTAAGGAAATGCATTTGTACACATTCATCATAAAATGTAAATGCAACATCCACACACAAGCAGATAACAATTTTGAAAAAATTGTAATAGCGGCTTAAGTCCTCTTACTGGAGTCCCTAGCGGAGTCGCCACCTGTCGACGTCGGGATTTTTAATTGTCCCTTTCTGTTACTTGTCCTTTGGTGTTCTCATTTTAGGTGAGATTTGTTTGAAAAAATAAGTGAAAAAGGTCCGACATGTATAATGTCGACGATTGACTGTTAAGAGTCGCCAGTTGATTTTTTAAATGGTTGTACCAACACAACCGAGAAAAGTTTGCACATTGACCCAGTGATGTGACACTACTAAACGGGTCGGTGAAACCGAGATTCATTAGGGTCCGGGGACTTGGTTATGCGGGGGGAAGGTGTTAGGCACCCCCCGACATCCGTGTTACCATGGTGACCGCCTCTTTTGAAGAAACTGTTATCTGAATGTGTGTGTGTGGGTCAATGTGCTGTTATTTGGAAGTAGTGCGAGGCCTCGTTCGCACCTATATACACAGGGTTTGAATTTATGTAAAAATTCAATTTTAGCAAGATATGGCAGTGATGTTTTATAAAAGAGGTTTTTCAAACCCTGATGCTCAATAGTAATTGAGACCTTTTACACTCCCATTTTATTTCGTATTCGGCTGGATTGATTTTATTTGACAGATGTGAGGCATCCGTACGAAAATAATGTACAAAAAGGTGTTGAATCCCTCGTGGGTATGTAAACCATCTAAGGAAATTCAAACATCACAGAATAATTTACAAGCTGCTTACAGCTGAAAATGTCCATCACGGGAACCGAATCTAGATCCAATGGGATGAATATGTGATCACATGATTCCTAGGCTCACATGATGCCGCAATTGATATAAATGCAGTAAGTAGGTATATATATATAAAAGCTGTAAATATATATATATATATAGACATGATCACCAACCACGAAGTACCTCAATGGGGGATCAGAAATGTAAATAAAGCTGTAAAAGCTATTAACCGCCACGGAGGAAACTCCAGGCGGGACGAAATGTACAGAAAGCTGTAAACACGGTCAACCACCACGAAGTAAACTCCAGGTGGGACGAAATATACAAAAAGCTGTAAAGAACGGTCAACCACCACGAAGTAAACTCCAGGTGGGACGAAATGTGTATATATATATATATATATATATATATATATATATATATATATATAGCATGTAAACGCATCGGATATAAAATCCAGGCTCATCGAACAGAGTTCGACCACAGTTAATATATATAAGTATATATATATATTAAAGCACGTAAACGCTCCGGATGTAAAATCCAGGCTCATCGAACAAAGTTCGACCACATATAATATATATAAGTATATATATATATATATATATATATATATATATATATATATATATATATATATATATATATATATACATACATACATATATATTAAAGTAGGTAAACGCTCCAGACCGAAGTCTAGGCTCATCGAACAGAGTTCGACACGCAGTTCATATATATAAATATATATAGGAAAGCAAATAAACGCTCCAGACCGAAGTCTAGGCTCAATCGAGGCATAACTCGATAATGTTAGTCAATATATATGTAAATATATATATATATATATATATATATATATATATATATATATATATATATATATATAGACTGAAATGAAACCACAGACCGAAGTCTGGGTAAAAGCAAGCAATACGACTCTCAACGTGTTGAAGGGTGTGTGCAAAAATGAAGAGAAAGACTCTAAAGTGTGTGAGAAGGCTTACAGTAAGCTGTTAAAGAAGACTTCTATATCTTTAGAGTGAGTAAACACAGACTTTTGTAGGTACAAAAGGGCTATATATGAGCTCACAGATGTTAAAAAGGGGAAAGTACACTGCTTGGGATGAGTGCAGAGCAAATTGGGCAGGGCTTCCTCACCGTTTTCTCTTACAAAATGGCCACCCTAAGCCCTCTATTTATAGATGGTGGAGCCGCAGGTACCTGCGGTTGAGCCACAGGTGTACCAGAGGAAACCCGGGTGGGCTCGGGTTTTTCGGCTCGGGTCGTCTCGAAGTACGTGCACTCAGGCACTGTAATGTCCACTCAAACTTTCAGAAGTGCAATCCGGGCATCTGTTTGAGGTATTCAGGACCTATTTCGGACCGCTGTTGGCAAGAGTTGTACGATGGCATGGGATTAGAGTTTGTGCGAGGTCATTGAAGATGGGACGGTGCCCTCCGGTCTTTAAGCTTCAACTTTCATCCGTTACCCCGCACAATAGTCACTCGAGATTGATTAGTCTTGTGGGACATTATTTCTTAGATATGTTAAGACGACGTGGTGTGACATCGTGTTGGTCAGATGACGATGTTGCCCCTTACCGGTGTTATCACCGGATTGGGCTGATAAAGCAGATGTTGCTCCGCTTCGCTGAGATTGGACTGCTGTAATTTGTTGAAGGTCCTCATTGTCATCTTTGAGGTGTGTTTGTCTTCCCGATTTTATCGTGGGCTGGTACAGTGGATCTCGTTGTGAGCGCCGAGATTGAAGCTGGTCGCACTTGTAACAAGCATTTTCGGGGTTATCGCCGAAATTGCATTCCTTGGGGTTATCACCAAGGTTGGTGGCTATTCCCATGGTTGGGACTGAGACTGGATACCTCAGGGTTATCTCCGAGATTAATCGGCCTTCTCTGTTGTGTGTTCCGGTATTGTATCTGCATGCCTCGGGGTTATCTCCGAGATTGGAATTGTTACTCCCAGATTGTGATCCGGGGTTGATGCTGAACTTCCGGTAGTATCCAACATGGATATGGATCGTCTTTCAGGGTTCCCTCTTAAAAGATGAATCTGCTCTCCTGCAATGTTAGTGACAGGTGTATAGAAAATTTTGAGTGTCTACAATCATACATCAACTATTAAAGAGTACGATTGTACCATACTTAGATATAACTTTTTATTTATAACTTTTTTATCATTCTCTTCTTATAGACATTGTCTATTTATTATGACCTTACATCCTTATTATTGGAGTTGCGTAACCCCACTTTCATATTCCTTTTAACCCTGCGAGATTCTTCTTTGAATCCTCTCACGCATGTTTTAATCCCTTCTTTATAAATATCTTAAATTACTTCTTATTGTTCAAGTTCTATTTGAGCTTATTATTTATCATCTTCATACCTCTTCTCTAAGGTTATAGCTTAAGGTACTCTTATTTAAGGTTTCAAACCTATCAGCTTTGATACCAACTGTAACGACCCCAAAATTAATACAATTCAACTATCGACTTCGGTCGTTAATAATACGTCTAGCTTCTGATTTTACATTATTATTCGATGTTAAACTTAATAACATGCGGAATAATTTAAACTTTTCTATCTTGTTACTTTAATTCCCTGAATCAAAACCTTTATCAAATACACATCTCTGAATCAAGTTATTTTATGATTCGGTTCATCAAAGTTATTATATAGAATCTTACATTTCAATCCGATAATCTTTTCATATCAGATAACTCAAACTTTAACTTTACAACTCAACATAAAATATACATCATAAAACATTTAGTATATCTCATGAATCTTAATCATAGTTTAAAGAAATAACAACTTTAGCTAAAATATTAATCTTTGTGTATTATTTCTGATCCACGTCATTCAAGTAGCACATAGTGTTACCTTCAATCCTTAACCCACAAAAATGGTTATTTGCAAGGTTGAGCTCGACAGCCCAGAAAATCTAACAGTTTTCATACATCACGTAGCATATAATAACATGATTATCATACATCTCATAAACATTAACTAACATAACAAACATACTGCAGTTCACATAACAAGTATAAAGATTGAGTTCCTTTGTCAATCAGTATTCATTACTCAGTCAACGTAGTCATAAATTGACTTTAACGTTTCATACTTTCAACATATATATAACACATCATGCTCTTTGTAATAAAGATTTAAAACAGTTAATCATCAAGTTTCATATAGCAAATAGGAACTGAAAGACTTGCCTTGATCGTTGTTTACCAACAATAGTTTAACATCTTACAGTTATCTGCACTTCACGTGCCCTACACAATTATATAATCATACACATCAACTATTAGTCACATAGCAACGCATAGTAGTTGTAATCCTTCCTATCATCAATACACAATGTTCAATTTTATTGTGTTAACTTTCAACTTATATCTCACTATATTTCATACTCGAAGTTCATTCAAGTGTTTAAGTCTTGCTAGGAATCATTATTAGTTTTATATTAAATCCATTTCATATCTTATAATATTCATTTCATTTGACTTAAAATACTTTTTATGTTCATTAACATTTATTACGGCATTTCGACGTTCATTCGTCACACGCCCGATTTGTCTCTCTTGTATATGCTTAGTATGCTTATACAACTTATCTAATACATCATTTATTAATGTTAAACATCATTATGTTTACTAAAATTCATGTTTTATAACTTAGAACAACATCTTTTATCGTCAAGAGCACTACACTTGCATACGTGCATGCCCGACGCCCTCCGATTACCTCCGAAAACACAACAGTCCTAAAGATGACCATTTTGACCCCTGCTAACGACCTTAAATTGAAACACTTAAAGAATAAAAGTTATAGGCCTATTCTTCCTCATTCCGGATCATCTTGAATCGCATCAATCGGAGTTCTATGAAAAAGTTGTGCTCATTTTAGTAAAACATGTCCGGTCAGAATTTATTTTTTTTTAAAAAAATTTGCAAGACAGAATACCCCCACTACAAAAAAATGGGGCTTCAGCAACAACCAATTTGTGTTGCTAAAGGTACCAAATTTCGTTACAAAAGGGTTTTGACAACGACTTTACTGTCGTTGCGTCTTTCGTTGCGTAATGAGCGTTGCTAATTGTTTCACAACAAACGTTTTTTTCGTTGCCAAAAATACTACATTTTACAACGAAATTTGGCTTTCGTACAGAGACATCGATCCATTAGTAACGATTTTCGTTGGTGATTATATTATTTGGCAACGACATTATGCTGAATCAGCAACGAAAATGTTTGTTGCTGGTTATTTTTCAATAGCAACGAAAGTCGTCGATTAGCAACGACATTATATGTTGCCGTTTCTTTATATGTGCAACGAAAGTTGATATGATTTGCAACAATAAAAAATGTTTGCCTTTTATGTTAGTATTAGCAACAATATCCTCTCCGTTGTTATTAGGTTAATTTTTCGTTGCCAAATATTATATTTTTAATGTCATTGGCAACGAAAATTTGTTGCTAAATGTATAAAAAATTGTTGCTATATTAAAACTTGTTCAATGCTTTGGTAACGAATTATATTGTTGCCAAATCAAAATTTGATATTCTTTTAGTGTACCTGACTGGCTCAATGTCCCCATAACAAATAATGGCAAAAATACAAAAAACTAAAATATTATTAACTTAATAAAATCATCCACTACATAATCATTCATTATCTTTACAATTAACCATCTAAAGCTACCATAATTTTTCAATCAAAGTATATATCTATATATATATAGAGAGAGAGTACACTTTATAATTTTGTCCCTTGTCTTCCGTAAATGTAGCACGAAAATTTGATACCTAGTATTGTAAGGCAGGTCGTAGAAGCAGTCTTCCTGCACATATTTAAAAATAATAGCAAAGTTAGAAAAATGAAGCAAATAGGTCACCAGAGGCACTTAGTGCCAAAATCAATACACAAAGACAATAGAGTTGCTACGTGGTACTAATGTACACCGTATTGCTCATAAGCAGAAAAAGACAATAGAATTGCTACGTGGTACTAATGCACACTATAAATTAGGATACTTGTGTATATAAGCCAATGTAATTGAGAAGAATGAATCAAGAAATCATTATCCCAAAATCAGGTTCTTATAATTACATGGACCATCTTTATTACAAGGTCATCTGACTGGATACTCCATCCTCAAAAGCATGTCCAGGAATACACAAAGATTTTGTCCTAAAAAAGAAGTCTAAAGTACACAAACTAAATGTGAAATATGACATGCATAATAATTTAACCCAAAGTGCACATATCCCCGTAAGAACATTCCACTCTCAAGTTAATACGCTATTTGTGTGGGTTCAAATATTTTTAAATATTTTAACCTTCTTATGTTTTTTAGTAATTAATACCATAGCAGTTCCAGTAATAATGTTAGCTAAGCTTTTAGAATGCCTAAGAAAATGACATGAGATTGAGAAACACAGACATTTATCCTTTTCTTATAATTTGAATGTATAGTCATGCATAGAGGAGAAATCAAAGTAATTAAAATAATATTGAGTAAAAGAACAAAAAGGAATTGCAGCAATTATCATACCCCAGGAATTTCTTGACTGAGCTCTATAAGGATGCACCACCTTTGATTCCAAAGCTTGAAGTCTCATGTTGATCAGAGCTGCCTTTAAATGTCTTTGGAAAGTTACAGGACGGGGGAATGAAATCAATAACCAAATCAATTACATGTAATGGGTGCTGCTGGTTTCGTGTATTGAGCTCGAGCTGCAGCACCACGATGCCAAGCTTCTGTTATCCTGCTTCGCTCATCAAGAACAGCTTGTGAAATTTCCTCATCTCCTTCCTGTCAGTAGGAAATCATTATGAATTCCTAGATACGTACTTTAGCAAAAAATACCAAGATGAGACAAGGCAGCAAAGCACATTTCAGTGTTATTAAAAGATACTTGAGAAAAGAAAAAAGCCTCAAGGGCAATTAGAATATAGTAAGATGTAAACTTCTAGTTGACATAAGGATTAAATTTAGAACACATTAATAAATCTGTGATTCCTAGATACGTACGTTAGCCAAAAATACCAAGATGAGACAAGGCAGTAAAGCACTTTCAGTGTTATTCAAACATACTTGAGAAAAAGAGAAAAGCCTCGAGGGCAATTAACATATAGTAAGACAAAAACTTCTAGTTGACATAAAGATCAAATTTAAAACACATTGATAGATCTATGATATCTATCAATGTGATATTTAAGATAAAACACATTGTCCAAATTTACTCCCAGATGTAAGGGATGGCTTAATCAACAGAAGAAATTAGGACGACTAAGTGATATTTACACAAGGATCTATACATAATATACATTTAACATGATGATTAGTCATTATTCTTTTAGCATACTTCAGCCCCTACCTGCCCTTACCCTCTCCACAATAATGGCCAAAAAAAGGGGAGAGGACTTATAATACTTCCGCCCTCCTATAAATAAAATACTATATACATATAAATTAAAATACATAAAAAGCAGAATTCTTTATTAGGACAGAGGGAGTACAATATGACCGAAATGACAGGAAGCTAAATTGTTCACAATTAATTCTTACTTGTTCAAATCATGACAGAAGATATATAGCTACTAAACAATAAATTTTGTTTTGTAGGCTGCTTTCAAAAAGAGTAAATTATTGCATGCTACTAAACAATAAATTTTGTTTTGCAGGCTGCCTTTAACGAATATTGCATCCGCAACACTACAACAACATCACAAAAATAAAATAAATTAGTACCATACACATGTAAAGTAATAAACCAAAGACTAATAACAGTCTTGATATAAGGGTCAAGTTTCTTGAATTTGAGTATAATAATTGATTAAGATAATATTTAACAGAAGCATTATGACAACATATTTTTTAGATGGCTTGCTGAAAAATCCTACAAAATAACAGGGCATTAAGAAAAATCTTTTATAGTTTTAAAGACAACGATAAGCAATGAATATAAATTTCCTTGATGGTTGAAAAGGGTAGTTACAGCGAGATGTTAAATTATCTCCAACCGCAAACATATAATGTCCATCTTTGTCATCTTCTCGCCATGGGGGAGAACCATTTCGAGCCACTGGTTCTTGCAAATTGTAATGATTAAAATGT
Source organism: Panax notoginseng (assembly GCA_016801055.1). Classification (NCBI taxonomy): domain Eukaryota; kingdom Viridiplantae; phylum Streptophyta; class Magnoliopsida; order Apiales; family Araliaceae; genus Panax; species Panax notoginseng. The sequence goes on from CM029022.1 coordinate 139,280,393, forward strand.
TACATCTTGAGGTCAATGGACAAAATATGAGGATTAGACCCCCCTTGCCCTACCCCACCCCAACCCAAAATTCCCCTGGCATAGGCAGACCTGATTGCTTATAGTTATAAAAGATATAAATACTACATTAGATAAAAACTGCTAAACATGCGACAGTTTTCATGTCAAAACTGCATATCTAGAAACTAGTGTCTTTACATCTCGTAATGCCAAGCTAACTATTCCAAAGTATTTAAGCAAAGACTAAAAGTTTAGATCAACCCTTCAGAAACTCACCTTAGCCCTTTTGTCCTGCAAATAAAGTTATGTACATAAGTTGAGCACCCAGAACTCCAGTATGTTGTTAAAGCAATGAGCTTTTGATCCACTGATGACTTGGTCCTCTACATATCCAGAATGAAATTCCCTGTGATTATTGACGTTACCAAAATTATGCATCTGATGAATGATTTTAAATTAGTTGATATGGATGTTGTGTCGTTCACAGTTGGAGGGCTTTCTCCGAAACCAGTTGGAGGAATTTCATCAAAACCTATTGGGGAGCCTGGTGGAGGGTTGCTTCCATTTAACACTGTTGGAGGAGAAACTGAGCTGAAAAAAGTCGAAAGAACAAAGGTGATGGCAAGTATTAGTTTCTTACTAAGCAGGCTATAGAAGCTAAGGTAAAAGGAGGGTCGGAGAAGCTATTTTATTGGGGTTTTTTTCCAGGATTAGATAGGAAAATGAGAATTTAAGCAGGGTTATTGTTTTTTTATTTTTATACTTTTACCGAATAGACAAACAAACCAACAGTATGTTACTTGAAGCTATTAGATAAAACGGCACAAGGGACACATGGTAGTTAGACTAGCAAGTCAAAAACAAAAGTCACGGGCATAAAAAAACCTTCATGAGACTTGAATATATAAAATTAACAGCTAAAATTTTGCATCTCAATTTCAGCAGATAATAATATTTTCTTTAGTAAGTAAACTATATAAAAGTATTCCAAGAAGCAAAGAAAGCAGGCAGTATATTTATAGGATCATAGGAAAAAATGACAAAGAAAATTAAAACAAAGACCACTTTCAAAACGAGAATTTAATTATCCATAAATTAGAGAGAATGTTTCTTCTTTCCACTATTTTAGACAAAGAATGTGAACTGAACCAACACATGAGAAATAAAATAATTTAAAGCACGTCTTTGAAAGATCACCGAAAAGAAAAAATGTTGTTAATATCTCCTGTTATTATTTTATAAGAACAGACTGGTAAACTTGTCACATGAGGAATGTGTTTCACTACATGAATTATATAGGGTATATGAGGATGTATAGATGTTGAGATACCTACAATTGTTCCCTAATCGATGGAACAAATCTATACAAGTTATTAAGCATCGATTTAGATGAGCCAGAGGGCTTAGAATGGAAGACAGTGTCTACATTCAGTCTTCCTATTAGTCTTCCTATCCTTCACGTCATCCTCCTAACTGACTAGACCAAACAGTATCAAGGCTTAATTCTTTAATAATTATAAAGATAGTAAACCTGCCCAAGGAATAGCAAAGGATATAAATCATTACCCAAGAACTGCAGCCCCTCCATTTGATGTCGTTGTTGGCGTTGGAGACACTGGCGTCGGATTCACTGGCGTTGGAGAAATTGGTGTTGGATTCACTGGTGTAGGTGATGAAGATGACGACGACGATGACGACGAGTATGTGCAAGAATCAGTGCCTATACGTAATTGGAAAGGGTATACGTTATGGCCTTCTATAGCAGAAATGTACAATATCCATATTTAAGAAACAAAACTGAATTGACTACAAAAACTGAATTGACTGCAACAACTATTATAACTTCACCATGTGTCATTGTCTCTCACCATGTGATGAGAAAGCTTAACCCATGGTGATAAAAATGCATCATTGTAACTAATATCAACTACTTTTAATCTCCCTCACAATCTGACTAGGTTTCAAATTCTGAATTTGGTAGAATAAAAGTAGTCATTCAGCTTTTGAAAATCAGAACATAAACTGCAGAACTTGCTTTCATAGAAATCAACGAACCAGAATACCAAAGATCAAATCTTTGGGCACCATTTACAGTAATAAATTCAAAATGAATAGAATTGAAAGCTAATCCAAATGGAAAATCACAAATATCCCCTAGAAAATTGGTTAAACAGATTTTCTTTTCTTATAAAACAGAAATTAACATATAAATACACAACACATATGTGCATACATTGTAAGACCCCAAATTATTAATAAATAAAATTTAATTTCCTCTATTTATTATTCTGAAATAGTAAGAGTTGATTTGATTAATGTGGTTAGTTATGGGTAAAATGCGCAAATATTTTAGTGGTTATAAAATATTCATTGTTGTCAGGGAATATTTGTTTGGTCGTGGAATATTCTTGTTGTCGGGGAATATTCGTACGACGGCGCAGCCTTGTGTGGGCCCCATAACAGAAAACGATTGGATGAAGAAAATGACAAAAATAAGTTGTTTATAAATAACGGCGTAGTTGTTACCATTAATACTGTTGGAATACCCGGTGGTTAAAACACGTTAATACGCGTAGCACACGGTATTGCACCAATTATTGATTCTTACGTAAGAAGGCACTACTCAATAATTGTTACAGTAATTACTGTTCAATATTGTATTTTATTGATTCAATAATTGCTGCGTTGATATTTTATATTACTATTGTTTCAATAATTGTCACTACGCAGTATTTTTTATTATCGGAGTAATAATTCATATTATCTGAATAATATTATTAGATAACATTATTGGCAATGTCTAGAAAGTTATGTCTAAGGAGAGGTTTGGTCATCTAATTGCGCGCCAGTATAGATAAATCCTTATTGGAAAGCCCCCTCTTTCCTGAAAACTGCCTGGTTGCCAGTACTGTGGTTCTGTAATATTATTTATGTATAATTAATTATTGATTTATATGATGAGGAAAATAGTGATTTTATGTGGATATAGATAGAGAAAAATTTTAATGTGACAATTGTTGAAAATTAATATTTTATCTTTTTCTGATAAAATAATTCATTTAAATATATTATTTTAATAATATATTGATGGTGGTATTTTTACAATAAATATGGGATATATGAGTATATGAGGAGGACGGGTATTTTTGTGGCATTAAATGATTAACACATGTTTTGTGTGTTGGTGGACACAATTCTTGACCGAAAATTTATTATTGACTGTAAAATTGCCCGTTTGTGAATTTCGGTCAATTTCTGTTTGGAATTTAGAAAAACTTTCTTCTGCAAAGTTGTAAAGAATTGAATTTCCTATAAAAACACGAGAGATTCGAATTTTCTGATAAAAGGGCTATTTATTATGAATTATTGAAGTTCTGAAGTTCCGAAATAATTGATTTTTGGAAGTTTTATTTATTATTTTGAAGAAAAACGTTTTTTGGCATTTAAGTGGGCTAACATGTGATATAAATGGGCTGAGATCAGATGTCTAGAGGTGGGCTAAGGAAAATTTGATAAATATATTATTATTATATTAAATTTTCTACTTTGGTGTTCTAAGCATTTTTCTATAAATAGGGTGTTTAGGTTAGAATTGAAATCACACCAGAAACACAAGTTTTTCTCTATTTCTCTCTCTATAACGAGCGTATTCTTGTGAGTATTTGATACTTTGAGTGTTGCTTTACGGTGCAAGTTTTCTTCAGCACTATATCTAGTATTCCAGTCAGAAGTACCGTCTTTCCGAGGTAAGGGATGTTATTTCTTCTTAAATGATATTATTTTCTTCAATATCATTATGCCGAAGTATTGATCTGAATTTTTATCAAATTTGGAACTTTTCATGTCGGGGTTACTATTCATGAGTTACTATTCACCGAAAAATGAAATTTCCTTCTTTTCGTCCAAATATCTATTCTGGATACTAGCTTTGATTGTATCCATGTTTTGATCATTCTTGAATTTTACTTCACTATGATAAGGTATTTTTGGACATGGATAAATTGAAATACGAATCCTTAATATTTGTTATTTTGCTTCACTGGATTCATTTTCTTTAAAATATTTTTCATCATCCTCAGTCTTAAATGATGATATAACTGAATATCTTTGGCCTGTAGTGCAAAGATGAATAATTTCTGATGAATATCTTTGGCCCGTAGTGCAAAGATGAACAGGTGTTGAGGTAAACATGACCAACTGATGGATATCTTTGGCCTGTAGTGCAAAGATGACTATTTGATTCAAGATATTTATTGATTGATGTTACAGGGATAAAATATTGATGATGGACTTTTAAATTCATAGATAATCGTAGATTTCATTCCCTACGTAACTTCTCTATGAATTATTATTTTCCGCTGCGAATAATGAATTAAAACTTGTTGCCTATTGTATTCTATTAAATTTTTCCCTGTTGAAGACTAACGATAATTTGTTGTATATTATCTTAGTCATAATATTCTTTACTGGGCTAGTTGAGCTCACCCTTTTCCTTGTTGTTCCATTTTCTTCTCAGGAGGGGAGAATGTAGCAGGTACTAGTCGGGGTATGGAATGAAGGTTCTAGGAAGTTGTTTTAGTAGTCCTCACCATTTTTTTTGTAAAATATTGTTCCAATAATTGTAATGAGGACTTATTTGAGTGTGGATATTGTCTAGATGACAATATTTGTATTTACACTCACAGTTTTTATGTTGTATTAATAAAGTTGTAGTTGTTTCTGTACCATGTTATTGACGACTCAGAATAGGTGTTGTATACCTGTTTTGGGGGCGTCACAGTTGGTATCAGAGCTTAGGGATATGATCTCTGGCGGAGATCGGGGAATAGAACTAGGAGGGGAGAGACGAGTAAATCCTTCGCTAGTGTGTCCTACCTAAGCTTATTTGTTGGTTGGTCATAATATAGGGATATTATGTGATTTGTTAATTTGTTAAATTAACCCTTGTTTTATGGCAGTATTTGAGAATGTCGACTGAGAATGTTAATAGTGGAGTAAATGAAACCGTGGAGACACATGTACTCACCAACGAGGAGAACGTGCAACAGGCTGGCAATGTTCCTCCTGTGAACAACACCACTGAGCAGATGGTGAATGATGAGATGTTTAGAAGCTTTTTGCGATTCATGCAAAACCAGACGAAGGAGATTCCTGTTCAAAATATAGGAAGAAACAATGGCAACGCACAGCTGGTCACAGCCAAGTAGTTTAAAGAGTTGGGACCACCAGAATTCTTGGGAAAGCCGGATCCGATTAAGGCAGAGACATGGTTCAAGCAAATTACCAAGATATTTGATGTCTTGGGATGCACGGAGGAACAGAAGGTTCCATTTGCCACCTTTATATTCCGTGGCGAGGCAGACTACTGGTAGGAATCTGTGAAGCGTACCCATCCAGCTGCACTCAGCATGTCTTGGGAGATATTTCAGAAGCTATTCAATGACAAGTACTTTCCTGAAAGTATTCGTCATATGAAGGAGGTAGAGTTTATTAGACTGGAGCAGAATAACATGACGGTGTCTCAGTACGAGGCGAAGTTTGCGGAGTTGTCCAGGTTTGCACCTCATTTGGTGGAGAATGAGGAACGTATGACGCGGATGTTTCTAAGAGGTTTGAAACCCGGCATACGTCAATATCTCATTTCTCATAAATTTTCTCTCTATTCAGATGTTGTCAACATGGCTCAATTATTAGAGCGAGATAACGAGTACGGTCAACCGAGGGACCACAACCAGGATCATATCGGTGACAACAGTCATCAGAACAATGATAACCAGCGGAGAAAGAAAAATACAGACAAGAACGGCAACCACTCTGGTGGTAATCGTGGCTATGAAAATAGAAGAAGCGAGTCGGGAGGAGATTTTAAAAAGAGGAGATTCAACAATGACAATACGAAGACGTCAGCACCAGCAGCAACTGGTTCTAAAGGAGGAGAACGACCACCGGTCATATGCTATAAATGTGGAAAAGAGGGACATATCAGCCCAAACTGTCCACAACAGTTCAAGGTATGCTATAATTATGGAAAGGAATGACATATCGCTCGAGATTGTACGATAGCGAAACCAAGTTCAGCGGGGACGGTGACTCAAAAGGCTGCCCCAGAAAAGTCAAAGTCAACGGTTCCTGGAAGAGCGTTTGTCGTGACTGGTCAACATGCGAGGAACCCAAACGAGGTGATCACGGGTAAGCTAATCATAAATTCATGTGAAGTTTATACCTTGCTAGATACCGGTGCTACCCATTCATTTATTTCTCCTGCTTGTGCTCAACGTTTAAACTTGACTCCGGAGAAATTAGACTTTGATTTATCTGTGGAGACTTTGTTAGGGGAAACTTTCATCACATCCACTATTTATAAATCTTGTTTGATCCAAGTTGGTACCATCACCTTACCTGTTGACCTTATCTCTTTAAAGATACTTGCATTTGACGTGATTTTAGGAATTGATTGGTTAACTACTCATCATGCCAAAATTGATTGTTTTCGTAAGGTGATTAGTTTTCATATTCCTAATCAACTTGTTGTTCGAATTCAAGCAACAAAGCCATTAAAATCAATCACTGTCATATCAAGTCATAAAGCTATTCGTTTATTGAAAAACGGATGTCAAGCTTTCTTAGCCCATGTTATGGATTTGAATAAAGACACGTCAAATTTGAATAATATTCCTGTTGTTAGTAACTTTCCTGACGTATTTCCTGAAGAACTTCCCGGTCTACCCCCGGAACGTGAAGTTGAATTCTTTATTGATCTTGAACCTGGTACAAAGCCTATTTCTAAAACCCCATATCGAATGGCTCCTATTGAACTTCAGGAGTTAAAAGTCCAACTACAAGAGTTGTTGGACATCGGTTTCATTCGTCCTAGTACATCTCCTTGGGGTGCTCCTGTTTTATTTGTAAAGAAGAAAGACGGGAGTATGCGACTTTGTATCGATTATCGGGAATTAAACCATGTCACCATCAAGAATAGGTATCCGCTACCTCGTATTGATGACCTGTTTGACCAGTTACAAGGAGCACAATTCTTTTCAAAAATCGATCTTCGTTCTGGATATTATCAGCTGAAGGTTAAAACTGAGGATATTCCGAAGACTGCCTTTAGAACTCGGTACGGGCATTATGAATTCTTAGTCATGTCTTTTGGATTGACTAATGCTCCTGCGGCTTTCATGGATATGATGAACCGAGTATTCAAGGATTATTTGGATCAGTTCGTTGTTGTCTTTATTGATGACATCCTCATATATTCCAAAAGCCGTGAAGATCATGAGCACCATTTGAAGCTGGTACTCCAAAGGCTGCGTGAAAACAAGCTATATGCTAAGTTGAAGAAATGCGAGTTCTGGCTTGAGGAAGTAGCATTCTTAGGGCACGTGGTGTCGAAACATGGAGTATCCGTGGACCCGGCGAAGATTGAAGCAATACAAAGCTGGGAGCAACCGAAGACGGTGACCGATGTACGTAGTTTTCTGGGCTTAGCTGGTTATTATCGGAGATTCGTAGAAGGGTTTTCTCGAATCGCTATCCCGTTAACTCAGCTGACTCGGAAGGATATCAAATTCGTATGGAACGAAGAATGCGAGAAGAGTTTCCAAGAGCTTAAGAGGAGACTCATTTCGGCACCTGTTCTGACAATACCATCTGGTTCGGATGGATTTGTTATCTACAGCGATGCTTCAGGAAAAGGGTTAGGATGTGTTCTCATGCAACGTGGGAAAGTCATAGCCTATGCCTTGCGACAACTTAAAGAATATGAGAGGAATTATCCTACTCATGATCTAGAGTTGGCAGCAGTCGTTTTCGCGCTAAAGATCTGGAGGCACTATCTATATGGGGAGAAAGTGGAGATATATTCAGACCATAAAAGTCTCAAATATTTCTTCACTCAAAAAGAACTCAACATGCGGCAACGACGTTGGCTCGAGCTGTTAAAAGATTACGACCACACTATTCAATACCATCCTGGAAAAGCAAACGTGGTAGCTGACGCATTGAGTAGAAGATTATATGCAGGAACGAGTGCGATGATGTCAAGTATACGCGTAGAACCAACTTTAATCGATAAAGTTAAAGTTGCTCAAGCTACAGACCCGGAGCTGATGCGTATGAAGAAGAAAGTGCAAGAAGGTGCTATTCCAGAAGCAAGAATCGATGAAGAAGGAATACTTCGAGTCCACTCCAGACTTTGTGTTCCTAACGATTCTGATTTAAAGTACAAGATCATGATGGAGGCACACAATACACCATTTGCAATCCATCCTGGAAGTATTAAAATGTATCGTGATCTTCGACATACATTTTGGTGGAACAATATGAAGAGAGAGATTGTAAAGTTTATCTCGAGCTGTTTAACTTGTCAACGTGTAAAGGCGGAGCATCAAGTACCAAAGGGTCCATTGCAACCACTTGAGATTCCGAAATGGAAGTGGGAACACATTACCATGGATTTTGTTACGGGTCTTCCCACGGTTTCTCAAGGTATAAATGTTATTTGGGTTATAGTTGATAGATTAACCAAGTCTGCTCATTTCTTGCCGATACGGGAGACTTATTCCCTTGAACATCTTGCTAGTATGTACGTGAATGAGATTGTAAGGTTGCATGGCATGCCAGTATCCATAGTTTCGGATCGTGACCCAAGATTCACTTCAAGATTTTGGGTTAGCTTGCAAAAAGCTATGGGCACGGATTTACGGTTCAGTTCGGCATACCATCCTCAAACGGACGGGCAATCAGAGAGGACTATTCAAACTCTTGAAGATTTATTAAGACTTTGTGTCCTAGATTTCAAAGGAAGTTGGGATAAGTACCTACCATTGGTGGAATTCTCCTACAACAACAGTTATCAGGCAAGTATAGGTGTGGCTCCCTTTGAAGCATTGTATGGACGAAAGTGTCGCTCTCCAGTATGTTGGGATGAGGTGGGAGAAGCAACGTTGTTGGGACCAGAGTTGGTACGAATGACTACAGAGAAGATCCAAACGATTCGACAACGTATACAAACGGCACAGGATCGACAAAAGAGTTATGTGGATCTTCATCGAAAGGACGTAGAATTTGACAGTGGGGATCATGTATTATTACGTGTAGCTCCATGGAAAGGAGTTACAAGATTTGGGAAGAGAGAAAAGCTCAATCCACAATTTATTGGTCCATTTCAGATTCTTGACCGAGTAGGAAATGTGACCTATAGACTTGCGTTACCTCCAAGTATGTCTCGTGTTCATAATGTTTTTCATATATCTGTGCTTCGTAAATATGTGAAAGACCCGAACCATGTTATTGAGTTAGAACCGGACGAGATAGCTGAAGACTTAACGTACGAGGAGGTACCTGTCAAGATCATGGATAAAAAGGAGCATGTCCTACGCACGAAGGTCATACCATAAGTTAAAGTTTTGTGGAGAAACCATGCTATTGAGGAAATGACCTGGGAGTTGGAAACGGAAATGAAAGCGAGGTATCCTCATCTTTTCGAAACACCAGGTACGTATGTCAATTTCGAGGACGAAATTTCATAAGGAGGGGAGGTTGTAAGACCCCAAATTATTAATAAATGAAATTTAATTTCCTCTATTTATTATTCTAAAATAGTAAGAGTTGATTTGATTAATGTGGTTAGTTATGGGTAAAATGCGCAAATATTTTAGTGGTTATAAAATATTCATTGTTGTCAGGGAATATTTGTTTGGTCGTGGAATATTCTTGTTGTCGGGGAATATTCGTACGACGGCGCAGCCTTGTGTGGGCCCCATAACAGAAAACGATTGAATGAAGAAAACGACAAAAATAAGTTGTTTATAAATAACGGCGTAGTTGTTACCATTAATACTGTTGGAATACCCAGTGGTTAAAACACGGTAATACGCGTAGCACACGGTATTGCACTAATTATTGATTCTTACGTAAGAAGGCACTACTCAATAATTGTTACAGTAATTACTGTTCAATATTATATTTTATTGATTCAATAATTGCTGCGTTGATATTTTATATTACTATTGTTTCAATAATTGTCACTACGCAGTATTTTTTATTATCGGAGTAATAATTCATATTATCTGAATAATATTATTAGATAACATTATTGGCAATGTCTAGAAAGTTCTGTCTAAGAAGAGGTTTGGTCATCTAATTGCGCGCCAGTAAGGAGAAATTCTTATTGGAAAGCCCCCTCTTTCCTGGGAACTGCCTGGTTGCCAGTACTGTGGTTCTGTAATATTATTTGTGTATAATTAATTATTGATTTATATGATGAGGAAAATAGTGATTTTATGTGGATATAGATAGAGAAAAATTTTAATGTGACAATTGTTGAAAATTAATATTTTATCTTTTTCTGATAAAATAATTCATTTAAATATATTATTTTAATAATATATTGATGGTGGTATTTTTATAATAAATGTGGGATATATGAGTATATGAGGAGGAAGGGTATTTTTGTGGCATTAAATGATTAACACATGTTTTGTGTGTTGGTGGACACAATTCTTGACCGAAAATTTATTATTGACTATAAAATCGCCCGTTTGTGAATTTCGGTCAATTTCTGTTTGGAATTTGGAAAAACTTTCTTCTGCAAAGTTGTAGAGAATTGAATTTCCTATAAAAACTCGCGAGATTCGAATTTTCTGATAAAAGGGCTATTTATTATGAATTATTGAAGTTCTGAAGTTCCGAAATAATTGATTTTTGGAAGTTTTATTTATTATTTTGAAGAAAAACGTTTTTTGGCATTTAAGTGGGCTAACATGTGATATAAATGGGCTGAGATCAGATGTCTAGAGGTGGGCTAAGGAAAATTTGATAAATATATTATTATTATATTAAATTTTCTGCTTTGGTGTTCTAAGCATTTTCCTATAAATAGGGTGCTTAGATTATAATTGAAATCACACCAGAAACACAAGTTTTTCTCTATTTCTCTCTCTATAACGAGCGTATTCTTGTGAGTATTTGATACTTTGAGTGTTGCTTTACGGTGCAAGTTTCCTTCAGCACTATATTTAGTATTCCAGTCAGAAGTACCGTCTTTCTGAGGTAAGTGATGTTATTTCTTCTTAAATGATATTATTTTCTTCAATATCATTATGCCGAAGTATTGATCTGAATTTTTATCAAATTTAGAACTTTTCATGTCGGGGTTACTATTCATGAGTTACTATTCACGAGTTACTATTCACCGAAAAATGAAATTTCCTTCTTTTCGTCCAAATATCTATTCTGGATACTAGCTTTGATTGTATCCATATTTTGTTCATTCTTGAATTTTACTTCACTATGATAAGGTATTTTTGGATATGGATAAATTGAAATACGAATCCTTAATATTTGTTATTTTGCTTCACTGGATTCGTTTTCTTTAAAATATTTTTCATCATCCTCAGTCTTAAATGATGATATAACTGAATATCTTTGGCCTGTAGTACAAAGATGAATAATTTCTGATGAATATCTTTGGCCCGTAGTGCAAAGATGAACAGGTGTTGAGGTAAACATGACCAACTGATGGATATCTTTGGCCTGTAGTGCAAAGATGACTATTTGATTCAAGATACTTATTGATTGATGTTACAGGGATAAAATGTTGATGATGGGCTTTTAAATTTATAGATAATCGTAGATTTCATTCCCTACGTAACTTCTCTATGAATTATTATTTTTCGCTGCGAATAATGAATTAAAACTTGTTGTCTATTGTATTCTATTAAATTTTTCCCTGTTGAAGACTAACGATAATTTGTTGTATATTATCTTAGTCATAATATTCTTTACGGGGCTAGTTGAGCTCACCCTTTTCCTTGTTGTTCCATTTTCTTCTCAGGAGGCGAGAATGTAGCAGGTACTAGTCGGGGTATGGAATGAAGGTTCTAGGAAGTTGTTTTAGTAGTCCTCACCATTTTTTTTATAAAATATTGTTCCAATAATTGTAATGAGGACTTATTTGAGTGTGGATATTGTCTAGATGACAATATTTGTATTTACACTCACAGTTTTTATGTTGTATTAATAAAGTTGTAGTTGTTTCTGTACCATGTTATTGACGACTCAGAATAGATGTTGTATACCTGTTTTGGGGGCGTCGCATACATATTATATAATTATAGACAGAGAGAGACCTTGACATCGCGAGTGGCTCTGAGGTGCAAACTAGGACCAAGGTCAAACGAGCCCTTAACAAGAGCATTCAGCTCCTCGACATCGTAATCGAGCGAAAGATACTTGGAAACAAAGCTCAATTGAGGCTCAGCCACTTCTCCCTTGTTGTTGTTCTGAAACGTTAGCTTCAGTTTCACCAGATTCTCTAAAAACTTGCACGATATCTTGTGAAAATACACCGAGTTGTCACTGTATAACTCTGACGTCACCCTGAGGGTCGGCCGCTTAGCAATTATTGACACTAATCCTCCACCTCCGCCGCCGCGAACTCCGGCGGTGGGTCGTGGTGGGTGGACGCCTCTTCAATTTTAGGTTTCTAAAGTCAGATCCCCAAATTTTTTGTCACTGGACTTGAAAAGTATATAAGGAGAAAGCAGAATTGCCTAAATTATATTTAACTTTCTCAATTATTATTTTTTTGTTCAAATTTTCTTGGAATATACTTTTCTTTTGACCAAATTATGTAATTTAAGAACAATTTTTATAAATAAAAAAAACTTTATTTTTTAAAACAAAAGCTTTAATTTTTTTAAAAAGATTTTATTTTTAAACGAATAATTTTTTTAAAAATAAAAAACTTCAACGACTACCGTTTGGAATAAAAGCTCTCACATCTAATTTGGGAAAAACTACTGAACGCTTGAATTTTTGGTTTTTTTTAAGCTAAAAATCAGAAAGGCAATCAACGCCACTTTAAAAAATATTTTTTTTAAAAGATGAATTTAAAAAAAATTATCTTAATTTTTTTAAAACGATTTTATTTTTTAAAAGACATTTGAAAAAAATAAAAATGTGATCCAATGCCAAACTAACCGGCATTGTAACTTTCTTTATAAAGCAAATTTATAAAAAAGAAGAGTAAGATGTAACATCACTTTAACTGACGTTGGAATCTCTTTTTTTTAAATTTCTTTGATCTCTTGTTCTTGTTTACAAACATCAATATTTTTTTATGTTTATTTTATGTCATCGGCATTGGAAATGAAGGAGTATATAAGACTTCAGCTATAAAAAAATAAAAATAAAAATTCTAACGCCAATTGAAGTGACGTTGCATCTTACTCTTCTTTTTTTATAAATTCGTTTTTTTTTAAAAAAATTAAATAAAATAGGGATAAAATTGATATTACATTAATATGGGTCAAACTAACTTATTAGGAATGACTTATAAGTCATTTTAAATAATTTTATTCTATTTTAGTTATAAAACATAATAATTTTTTCTTCATCTTTTATGTTTTCTCTTAGAACTGATAGTATTATAATTTAATTTTATAATATATTTAAAAAAAAGGTAAAAGGAGAACTAAGAATAGTTAGGGGTATACCATTACTATTCTTCTTTTTATGTTTTATTTTTGGACTTAAAAATATGTTCATGATTTAAGTTACTCCCTCCGTCTAAGAATAAAAGTTCTTATTATTTTATGTAATCTCAAGTTAAATATTTACTTATATTAAATAATCTATTTTTTTACAATAATTTGTGTGTAATATCCTTAGTATTAAATGTCATATTTTTATTATTTATAAATATTTATATAATATCACTAGTCATGTATAAACAAATATGCAATTAGATGAGAATTTAAATATGAATAATTTTATCATTTGACATTTTTTTAAATTCGCATAAAATCAATCATCACTTTCATTCTCGAAGTGAGGAAGAACTTGTAAGTATATTGTACTTCTATCTAGAAATAGGAAATATTGGGAAGCATAGATATAATAATAAGGTTTGATGAGGTTGGGTTTATTTGGGTCGGAGGCTCGGAACTAACATGTTTGGCAATCGATTGTCACGAGTATTATTTAAGTAACCATAATCTATATTGTTGATCGCAACATTGGATGACACAGATTGAAAGGATTTCCCTTTGCCGCTACAACCTGTAGCGACATAAAAAATTACTCATTTGTCCCTCATTTGCTCATATGCTACACTGTCTACTGCTAATAGTTATGGCAATAGTTTAGCTAACTAATAAATTAGAATGGCTTAGCGGTAGCTTAATAGCCCAATAATCCATGGGTCTTAGGTTCAAAACCTAGTTGTGATATTTTTGCTGCTTATATTATATTTTTTGTGTATTAGATAAATTCTATTACCATATATATATATATATATATATATATATATATATATATATATATATATGTAAGACCCCAACTTTTATGAATAAAGATTAGTATTATTTATAAATTTTACAAAGTAAGCAAGTGGTTATATAATATTCGATTGATCGGGGAATATTCGTTTTAACAGGGAATATTCGTACGACGGCACAATCATTGGTTGACCCCACAATAGAAGTATTGTCGTAATTAGAAAACGACAGAATTGTCTTTTTATAAAAATAATAGCGAAAGTTTTACCATTAAAATGTTGAACTACCCGGTGGTAAAAGTACGGTATTACGCGTGGTTGCATAGTAGCACACGGTATTGATTATTGATGCTTACGTGAGAAGTCACTCAGTTATACTCAATTATTGCTACAGTAATTGCTGTATCATATCTCTCATATTATTGATTCAATTATTGTCACAGTAATATCTGCATAATATTTATTATTATTAAATCAATAATTGAGATGACAAAGTTATTCATATTATTATTTGCAATATTGACAATGTCTAGAAGTTCTGTCAAGGAGAGGTTTGATTAGCTAATTGCGCTCCAATAAGGAGAAATCCTTATCGAAAAGTCCCCTCTTTCCTGGGAACGACCTAGTTGTTAAATATTGTGAGTTATAATATTAATGATGAATAAGTTCGTGTTGATTAAAGATGAATTTGATAGTTCCATTGTGTTGGGATTATTAGTGTTAGTGGAAATCGACATTTATTTCGATAATAATTGATGTCTGGAGGTTATATTGACCAATCGGGTAATTAATCAGATAAATGAGCAATTAATTGCTATTATTTCACATGCTTATAACTATTTGTTCACATAATTTACTATTGATTCACATTATTTAATATTAGGGGAGGTGGTGCAAGTTTGATAATACTTGCAGGACTAAATTAAAAATGAAGAAAAAGAGGAAGATATTATACTGTAATATTTCGAGCCCCAAAACGTACAATTATCGAAACTATATTTTTCTATAAATAGAAGCTCATTCTTCTTTCGTTCTCACCAATTCACTAAGTCTCACAAGAGAAATTATTGTAGAGAGAAATTATAGAGAGAAAGAAGAAGAGAAGTCTGCTACCTCACTATTTCAGTATCCAATTTTTTCTAAGGTAAGGGGTATTATTTCTTTCGTATTCATGAAGAGAGTTATTTTCTTTCAATACTCGTAAGGGTTGTTATTCCAGTCTTTATTATTCTGTTGGAATAATCTGTCTGTGCGGTCTATCGCATGCCTGGTGAATTCTGTTGTTATTCCATTCTTTATTATTCTGTTGGAATATCCTGTCTGTGCGGATTACGCATGACCTGGTTCCGTTCTTTATTATTCTGTTGGAATATCCTGTCTGTGCGGATTACGCATGACCTAGTTCCATTCTTTATTATTCTGTTGGAATAACTTGTCTGTGCGGTCTATTGCATGCCTGATGAATTCTTTTATTATTCTATTCTTTATTATTCTGTAGGAAAAACCTGTCTATGTAGATTACCACATGCATGGTGAATGATCCTTCGTATTCATTCCTTATTAAATTATGAAAATGATCTATCTACGTGGATTACCGCATGATGGGAAAAAATCCATTTACAGTTTCATATATACTATTATAGTCAGTTGGCTAAAGTTTTGGCTTATATACTCCATGAAATTAGTAGAATATCCTGGATATGTGCGATTCATACAGTATCTTTTCATGGAAATATTTTTCTGAGCATTCTTGAATTTTACTCCACAAAACAGTATCATGTTGACAATTTGGACGTTATTGATTTATGGATAAATTAAATTATAAATCTTTAAAAATTTATCATTGAACTTATTTTATTGAATTCATACATTATTGTCATCATCCTCATGTTTATAATATGTTGAAAGTCATCTGTGGCCTGTAGTGCATAGATAGACTCGGTATGATTATGACCAGGGATTATTCGGTATAATCATGATCGTAATGTTACAAATGATGTGGTAAAAGTCCTCATTGGCCGTAGTGCATTGATGGATAATTGTTGGCATGATCATGACCATTGATAAATACATGAATATCCTTGGCCCGTAGTGCATGGATAATTTGTGGTCGTGATACTAATGAATATCCTTAGCCTGAGTTTCAGCGATAAAAGTGATGAAAAACCTTTTAAATCATAGAAGATAGTAGATTTTATTCTCTACTTGACTCTTCTAATAGATTGCTTGTTCCGCTGCAGTTAAACTTGATGTTGTTATATTTTATCAGTTTAACACTGTTGAAGGCTAACGATAAATTATTCTGCATTATCTTAGTCATAATATTTCTTACTGGGCTAGTTGAGCTCACCCTTTCTTTCACTGTTCTCTTCAGGAAATGAGAATATAGCTGGGATGAGTCGGGGAACGGATTGACGGTCCAGATGGTTATTTTAGTAGTCCTCACTATTCTATAAAATAGTGTGACAATAAATGTAATGAGGACTCCATTGAGTGTGTATATTATCTAGATGACAATATTCTTATTAAAACTCTTAGATTATGGTTTGTCGTATTCTACACGACTGTTGTTTAATTAAGTTGTATTTGAATTTTGTACCATGTATTTGACGACTCAAGATAGGTGATGTAAACCTATTTTGGGGGCGTCACAGTTGGTATCAAAGCTTAGGGAAATGATCCCTGGCTAAGATGTGAGACTAGAACTAGGAGGGGAGAGGCGGGGAATTCCTTCGCTAGTATGACCTACATAAGTTTATTTGGTATTTAATTGGTCGGTCAGTGTATATGGATAATATGTTGCATGTCAATTAACCCTTGTTTTGTAGCAGTATTTGAAAATGACATCCGAGAATGTTGAGAATAGCAATGGAGTACAAGAGACCGTTGAGTCTCCACAGATCAATAATCAGGATAATGTGCATCAGGAAGGCGACAATCCTCATGCAAACAACAACACTGACCAAATGATGAACGATGGAATGTTCAGAGGCTTTATGCAATACATGCAACATCAGGCGAGAGCGACTCCTGTCCAAAAAATAGGTGAAAATACTGGAAACTCTCGGACGGTCACCGCTAAACAGTTCAAGGAGTTGGGACCACCGGAGTTTATTGGAGAGCCAAAACTACTTAAGGCGGAAGCATGGATAAAGCAGATCACCAAGATATTTGATATCTTGGGATGCTCCGAGGAGCAAAAGGTTCCCTTTGCCACCTTTATGTTGCGAGGAGAGGCAGATTACTGGTGGAAATCGATAAAGCATACTCAACCTGCCATACTGAAGATGTCTTGGGAGAAGTTCCAAGAACTATTCAATGACAAGTACTTTCCCGAAAGTATTCGTCACATGAAAGAGGTAGAGTTCATCAAGTTGGAGCAGAATAATATGACCGTCTCACAGTACGATGCTAAGTTTGCCAAGTTATCCTGATTTGCGTCCCACTTGGTTGATAATGAGGAGAGAATGACGCAAATGTTTTTAAGAGGTTTGAAACCGGAGATACGTCAATATCTTATTTCTCATAAACTGTGTTTGTATTCAAATGTTGTAAATAGGGCTCAGTTATTGGAGCACGATAACGAGTCAACGCAACCAAGAGAAAGCAGCCGGTAGAATGAAAATACCAGTGGTAGCAGTCATCGAAGCGGTGGCAACAAACGTGTTGGGAATCAACATGCCAGAAATGGTAACCACTTCAGTGGTAATTATGGCCAAGACAATAAAAGTGGACATTTCAAGAAGAGGAGATTCAACAATGATGGAAAGACGTCAGCACCAGCACCCGTTGTTAAGGAAAAAGAACGACCATCTATCATATGCTTCAAATACGGATGGGAGGGACACATCAGTCTAAACTGCGCGATGCAGTCCAAAGCGTGTTATAATTATGGAAGAGAAGGTCACTTAGTCCGATTTTATCGTGCACCGAAGACAAGTCCAACTGGGATGGAGGCACCAAAGGCCATCCCAGAAAATACAAAATCGGTTGTTCAAGGGAGAACGTTTGCCATGACCTCCCAGAAAGCAAGGAACCCAAACGAGGTCATCACGGGTAAGCTTATCATAAACTCTAGTGAAGTATATACCTTATTTGAGACCGGTTCTACCCATTCTTTTATTTCTCCTACTTGAGCTCAACTTTTAAATTTGACTCCGAAGAAATCAGACTTTGACTTATCTGTTAAAACTCTGTTGGGAGAAACCTTCATTACATCCACTGTTTATAAGTCTTGTTTGATTCAAATCGGTAACCGCACATTACCTGTCGATCTTATCTCCTTAAAAATACTTGCATTTGACGTGATTCTAGGAATTGATTGGTTAACTACTCATCATGCTAAAATTGATTATTTTCGTAAGGTTGTTAGCTTTACTATTCCTAACCAACCTATTATGCAAATTCAAGCAACCAAGCCATTAAAATCAATCACTGTCATCTCAAGCCATAAAACTATTCGTTTATTGAAAAATGGATGTCAAGCTTTCTTAGCTCATGTCACGGATTTAAACAAAAATACGTCAGATTTGAAGGATATTTTTATTGTTAATAAATTTCCTGACGTATTCCCTAAAGAACTTCCTGGCCTACCCCCAGATCGTGAAGTTAAATTTTGTATCAACCTTGAACCCGGTACAAAACCCATTTCCAAAGCCCCGTATCGAATGACTCCTATTGAATTTCAGGAGTTAAAAACCCAACTACAGGAATTGTTAGACATAGGTTTCATTTGTCCTAGTACGTCTCCTTGGGTTGCTCCTATTCTATTCGTGAAGAAGAAAGATGGAAGTATGCTATTTTGTATTGATTATCAGGAGTTGAATCATGTCACCATCAAAAATAAGTTTCCGTTACCTCACATTGATGACTTGTTTGACCAGTTGCAAGGAGCACAATTCTTTTCAAAGATTGATCTTCGTTCTGGATATCATCAGCTGAAGGTTAAAACTGAGGATATTCCAAAGACTGCCTTCAGAACTCGGTATGGGCATTATAAATTATTAGTCAAGTCTTTTGGATTGATTAATTCTCATGCTGCCTTCATGGATATGATGAACCGATTATTCAAGAAATATTTGGATCACTTTGTGGTCGTCTTTATTGATGTCATCCTCATATATTCCAAAAGCCGTGAAGATCATGAGCAACACTTGAGGTTGATACTCCAAAAGCTTTGTGAAAATAAGTTTTATGCCAAGTTGAAGAAATGCGAGTTCTGGCTTGAGGAAGTAGCATTCCTTGGGCACGTAGTATCAAGTCATGGAATATCTATTGACCCGGTAAAGATTGAAGCTATTCAAAGCTGGGTGCAACCTAAATCAGTGACCGAAGTACGTAGCTTTCTCGGCTTAACTGGTTATTATCGGAGATTCGTAGAAGGATTTTCTCGAATCGCTACTCCATTAACTCAGCTGACTCGGAAAGATACAAAATTCGGTTGGAGCGTGGAATGTGAGAACATTTTTCAAGAACTCAAGAGGAGACTCATTGTAGCACCTATTCTAACAATACCATCTGGCTCGGAGGGATTTGTCATCTATAGTGACGCTTCAGGCAAAGGGTTAGGATGTGTTCTCATGCAACATGGGAAGGTCATAGCCTATGCCTCTCGATAACTCAAAGAATATGAGATGAATTATCCTACTCATGATCTAGAGTTGGCAGCAGTTGTCTTCCCACATAAAATTTGGAGGCATTACCTGTATGGGGAGAAAGTGGAGATCTATACGGATCATAAAAGCCTCAAATATTTCTTCACTCAAAAAGAACTCAACATGCAGCAACGACGTTGGCTCGAACTGTTGAAAGATTATGATCATACTATTCAATACCATCTTAGAAAAGCGAACGTATTAGCTGACGTATTGAGTAGAAGATCATATGCAGGTACGAGTGCGTTATTGTCAACACAAAGGCCCATTTTGTATGACTTGTAAAGGATGGAGATAGAGTTAAAGACTCTAGAGACCCACGTGATGATGGCAAACATACGAGTAGAACCGACTTTAATCGATAAAGTTAAAGCTGCTCAAGCTACAGACCTGGGGCTAATGCGTATGAAGAAGAAAGTGCAAGAAGGTTCTATTCCGGAAGCAAGAATCGATGAGAAAAAATACTTCGAGTCAACTCCAGACTTTGTGTTCCTAACTGCCCTGATTTAAAGTATAAAATCATGATGGAGGTGCATAACACACCATTTGCAATCCATCCTGGGAGTACCAAAATGTACCGTGATCTTTGACATACATTTTGGTGGAGCAATATGAATAGAGAGATCGTAGAGTTTATCTCAAGGTGTCTAACTTGTCAACGAGTCAAGGCGAAGCATCAAGTGCCAAAAGGTCCATTGCAACCACTTGAAATTCCAGAATGGAAGTAGGAGCACATTACCATGAATTTTGTTACTGGTCTTCCCAAGGTTTCTCAAGGCATAGATGTAATTTGGGTCATTGTTAATAGATTGACCAAGTCTGCTCATTTCTTACCTATACGAGAAACTTATACACTTGAACGTCTTGCTAGTATATACATAAACGAGATTGCATGATTGCATGGTATGCCAGTATCCATAGTTTCTGATCGAGACCCAAGATTCACTTCAAGATTTTGGGTTAGTTTGCAAAAAGCTATGGGCACGGATTTACGATTTAGTTTGGCATATCATCCTCAAACGGACGGGCAGTCAGAGAGGACTATTCAAACTCTTGAAGATTTATTAAGACTCTGTGTCCTTAACTTGAAAGAAAGTTGGGACAAGTTCTTACCATTGGTGGAGTTTTCCTATAACAACAGTTATCAAGCAAGTATTGGCATGGCTCCATTTGAGGCGTTGTATAGAAGAAAGTGTCATTCTCCAGTATGCTAGGATGAGGTGGGTGAAGCAACGTTGTTGGGACCGGAGTTGGTACGTATGACTACGAAAAAGATTTAAACAATCCGACAACGTATAAAAAACTCAGAAGATCGACAAAGGAGTTATGTTGATCTTCATCGAAAGGACATAGAATTTGATATTGGAGATCATGTGTTGTTACGTGTTGCTCCATGGAAAGGAGTTACGAGATTTGAAAAGAGAGGAAAGCTCAATCCTTGATTCATTGGCCCATTTTTTATCCTCGATCGAGTAGGAACTGTGGCCTATAGACTCACTTTATCGCCAAATATGTCTCGTGTTCATAACGTTTTTCACATATCTATGTTACATAAATATGTGAAAGACCCGAACCACGTTATTGAATTAGAACCGGAGGAGATAGCGGAAGATTTAATGTATGAAGAGGTACCAGTTAAAATCTTGGATAAGAAGGATCATATTCTACGCTCCAAGGTTATACCTCAAGTCAAAATTTTGTGGAGAAACCACGATGTTGAGGAAATGACCTGGGAGTTAGAATCTGAAAAAAAGTCAAGGTATCCTCACCTCTTCAACATACCAGGTACGCACCCTAATTTCGAGGACAAAATTTCATAAGAAAGGGAGGTTGTAAGACCCCAACTTTTATGAATAAAGATTAATTTTTCTCGAAATATATTTTTGAATATTATGGTGTTGATTTGATATAATGTTATAGTTGTGGGTATTATTTATAAATTTTGCAAAATAAGCAAGTGGCTATATAATATTCGATTGGTCGGGGAATATTCGTTTTAACAGAGAATATTCGTACGACGGCACAATCATTAGTGGACCCCACAACGGAAGTATTGTCGTAGTTAGAAAATGACAGAATTATCTTTTTATAAAAATAACGGCGAAAGTTTTATCGTTAAACTGTTGAACTACCCGGTGGTAAAAGTATAGTAATACGTGTGGTTGCATAGTAGTACACGGTATTGATTATCGATGCTTACGTGAGAAGTCACTCAGTTATACTCAATTATTACTACAGTAATTGCTGCATCTTATCTCTCATATTATTGATTCAATTATTGTCACAGTATCATCTGCATAATATTTATTATTATTAAATCAATAATTAAGATGACAAAGTTATTCATATTATTATTTGCAATATTGACAATGTCTAGAAATTCTGTTAAGGAGAGGTTTGGTCACCTAATTGCGCGCCAATAAGGAGAAATTCTTATCGGAAAGCCCCCTCTTTTCTGGGAACGACCAGGTTGTTAAATATTGTGAGTTATAATATTAATGATGAATAAGTTCGTGTTGATTAAAGATGAATTTGATAGTTCCATTGTGTTGGGATTATTAGTGTTAGTGAAATCGACATTTATTTCGATAATAATTGATGTCTAGAGGTTATATTGACCAATCGGGTAATTAATCAGATAAATGAGCAATTAATTACTATTATTTCACATGCTTATAACTATTTGTTCACATGATTTACTATTGATTCACATTATTTACTATTAAGGGAGATGGTGCAAGTTTGATAATACTTGCAGGACTAAATTAAAAATGAAGAAAAGGAGGTGGGTATTACACTGTAATATTTCGAGCCCCAAAACGTGCAATTATCGAAACTATATTTTTCTATAAATAGAAGCTCATTCTTCTTTTATTCTCACCAATTCACTAAGTCTCACAAGAGAAATTATTATAGAGAGAAATTATAGAGAGCTACCTCACTATTTCAGTATCCAATTTTTTCTAAGGTAAGGGGTATTATTTCTTTCGTATTCATGAAGAGAGTTATTTTCTTTCAATACTCGTAAGGGTTATTATTCCATTATTTATTATTCTATTGAAATAACCTATCTGTGCGGTTCATCGCATGCCTGTTGAATTCTGTTATTATTCCATTCTTTATTATTCTGTTGGAATATCCTGTCTGTGCAGATTATGCATGACCTGGTTCCATTTTTTATTATTCTGTTGAAATAACCTGTCTATGTGGATTACCACATGCATGGTGAATGATCCTTCGTATTCATTCCTTATTAAATTGTGGAAATGATCTGTCTACGTGGATTACCGTATGGGGGGCAAAAATCTATTTACAGTTTCATATATTCTATTATACTCAGTTGGTTAAAGTTTTGGCTTCTATACTCCATGAAATTAGTAGAATATCCTGGATATGTGCGCTTCATCCAGTATCTTTTCATGAAAATTGTAACGACCCCAAAATAGATCCATTCCATCCAACCTATTCTGAGTCGCCAAATACATGGTACAGAAAACAACTATAACTTTATTACAACAATTGTCGTGCAAAATACAACAACACATATGATGTGAGTTTGGATACAAATATATACCAAATGTGACTCATGTTCCAACCGTGGACATCACCTCACAATGACACCTTACATAAAGGTATAGTCAAAAACTGTTTTAGAAACTAGAATCTTTGGGAAGTGCTCAAGGAAACCTTCGTACATGGGAGGCCACGCGTCTAGGTTATGATAGATATCATATGGCCACAGAATTATCCTTGGTTGACCCAATAGACCCCAAAGAAAAACGAGAAGATTACTATCATATTCTTCCCAATGGTGAGTCTTCTCTTGACTTATCATTATCTCCACTGTCTCTAATTGAGAATTATACTTCAAATAAACACCAAGATTATATAGGTAGTGCCCATAGATATACTCAGCAAGTGGATGAGCACAACCCTGTCTTATGATGACACGAGGTTGTATGTCATTAGACATCTTGTATGATAGTGACAAAACACCCTTCCAACGTTGGGTTCGCCTCACCCTATTTTTTTCACCAAATATAACTACTAAATGATGACCACCGTTCTATTCCCTTGTTACCCCCGCTCGACCCAGCTACACTCTTATTACCTGAAAGGAATTGTGAAGTAAAAGGGTGAGCACAACTAGCTCAGTAAAGAATATCATGACTAAAGATAATTAAATTATCAATAGCCTTCATCAATAATAAATCAGAGATTTAGAACATATGGTAAATGATAAAAATTTCAACCATAGTTGCAGCGAAACGAGCAATCCATTAGAAGAGTCAAATAGACTATAAAGTCTATTATCTTCTCCATGTTAAAAATCCACCAACAATATTTTATCCATGTAACATCACTCAAGAGTTCCTTTCCACAATCATATGAATAACTCATAATCATAATTGTGACTATAAATTTTTCTTCGCACCCAGGACAAAGAATATTTTCATCACCTGTCTTTACCTGAAACATCAAAGATCATGGTTATACCAAATCACAGTTCCTGTTTATAATCATACTAACAAATCCATCTTTGCACTACGGGCCAAAGATATTCATCAACAAACCATCTTTGCACTACGGGCCAAAGATATTCAACAACAGTTCATCTTTGCACTACAGGCCAAAGATATTCATCAACAGGCCATCTTTGCGCTACATGCCAAGGATATTCATCAACAATTCATATTTGCACTACAGGCCAAATATAATCATATCTCAAAGAAATATATAATCATTTCAGAATTTATATAAACAATAATTATAACTATGTTGATCAATTCACCTTTGCACTTAAGCTTAAGATATTCAATTATAAATTCAATGGTCATGATCATACCAGTCACAATTCAACTTTGCACTACAGGCCAAAGAGAACCCTAGTCATGATCATACCAATAATCTACCCATCTTTACACTCCAGTGAAAGAGAATTTCAACATCAGGGTTATAAAAATGTTATATATGATGATAAAAATAATATGATCAACATATAGTTTTAATCTCAAGAGTAATATTCGTAACTCATGAATAGTAAATCGTGAATAGTAACTCATGAATAGTAACCCCGACACAAAAGATAGAAATTCCACAATAAAATTCATACCAATATTTCGGTATAATGATATTGAAAGAATAACATTACTTAAATTTATAAACAATTTATTTTAATTGTTTACACTTTACTAATTAATGCATTTAATCATCATAAAATGCCAACTCTTACAATTTCATCATCAATAACCAAAACCCTCATCAAAAATCTGCATATATCTCATATAGGATTCTCAAGCCATAAAATCCTATTTTCCAATTTTCTTTCTTCACAAAACATATTTAATTCATTTACTCATAACTAGACTATTTTTATGAAAAATACCAAATCAGTTCCAAAAATATTTCTTTTCTGGGATTTAGCATAATATAGTCCCATATTGAACATATATTTTTCTCAGAATTTTTAAAAGTCATTTACTATTTTTCATATGGCCAAAATAGCCGAATATTTAGACATTTATCAAAAATTGTACTTTTGTCTAAAAATTCTGAAATTTACAGAGTATACTTCTATCATATACATGTACTCCCAATAAAAATTTTATCAATTTTGGAGTTAATCACAAGGAATTATAAGCTGTTACTTTTAAAATAGTCTTTTCTCATAAAATTCATAACTCTCAATCTATACATCCAAAAATTACCATTTTTGGACACAATCAAGAAAATTCATCAAAATATCATTTCAAATTTTTCCAGAATTTTTGAAGATCAGAAAAATTACGAAACTGAAAATCATAACAACCCTTACTATCCCTTACAATCCCTTACTATCCCTTACAATCCCTTACCTCAAAAGAGCAGTACTTCTGACTGGATATCGGATATGATGCTGAAGGAAACTTGCACTGAATAGCAACTCTCAAAGTATCTAAATACTCACAAAATATGCTTCATAATATAGAGAGAGAAAGAGAGAAAGCTTATGTTTTTGGTGTGATTTTCAATTCTAAGTTAGCCCTCTATTTATAGGAAAATTTTGGTAGGTTTGACCTGCAACCTGATGGCTTTACCTGCTACTATTCCCACCCACCACATTTGAAATATAATTCAGCACATTTCTTCACCAACCACAAGTGGGGCCCACCAATTCTAGAATTTTCCACCAAAAATGATTTATAACCTGATTTCCGAATCAGTCACCTCTTAAAATTCATAACAAATCATACATTCATTTTTAACGGTTCAAAATTTGTGGACATATACTCAACTTATATATGTATAACATATCCAAAAATTACCACGATCCAACGGTCGGATTACAAATTATAACCCCCGCAAAATATCTCAAAAATCCTGATTTTTAATACCTCCATTCCGACAAAAATACTGATAAAAACCTCAACATTAACTCCTTCATTTTAACCACAAAAATATATCCCTCATTTATATCCACATAAAATAAA